>QLOI01002335.1:22149-50025 GCA_003313605.1 Tuber umbilicatum | reverse complement strand
GGATAGGAGTTACCCTACCTTGAGCGTAAAAGGTTACGCGAAGTTTCGGGAAAAGTCATAGGATCGTTTGTTACGCAAGATTATAAAGAAGGTTCGAATCTTGGCTCAATCGGGTAATCCGTTGTTAAGCTACGAACCGTAGAAAATCTTGCCTTGGACGGACATTGAGAAATCTGAGTCCAACACCCCCCTCTGGCCCCGATGTGCAGACAATGCGTCATGGACCAACTGTAGGGAAGTTGCTTGTTTACTAGTAAAAGCCTATGATTGAAGACGGCGGCGTAATACCGTATACGTTGTCGCCGTCCTTCCGACCGGAAGCTGTACGCAGGATATATGAGGGGGCATGGGGCGATCAAATGGTTACACGAGAAGTGATTCTCGAATGCATACACCACTGATCCTTATAAGCCTACGGTGGTAGGTATGTAAGGTATACCGGAAGCCCGGGAGGCCTCCGGTTAAGTGGTAGACCTTCGACTCCCATATGTTTCCGAAAGCCTGTAGGATATCTGGAGGTTGTTAGCGAACTCTAGATCGTAGTAGTCTTATCTTGACTGAGGTGTTTATTGTCAGTGGCTACGGGTAGCGCCCGTACAAACCAATGACTTAAGTGTCTCATCACGGGAGTCCGTAGACCGAGCTATCGTGTCGAAGACAGTAGAAGACGATAGACTTATTAAACGTAATGATACGATTGAATGGTTGTCTACGAGACTTGCATAGACGAATACGAATGGGACAGTGAGTTCGATATTAGACTAGCTTATCAGTAACCTGTTAGTTCGCCACTAACAGGACAACGATATGAAGAGTTTTCTCCTGCAGTTGATTGCGTGTATCAGGATACTTCGTAGACACTTCACGTCGGATAATGAACTGGCAGAGCCGGCTGACACTTCGGCAGAATGTTACCCCGAGGCCCAGAGGAGATGGGCATGCTCACGATGGTGGTGAGCTTAGGAGTGATGGAGAGGAGCTGGCAATATAATTCTACTTAAGTATATGCGAGACCTCTTCTCCTAAGACGATCAACTATCCTCTCGAGAACTTATTGAGCAAAGCTGCGGCTTAACGTTACTAAGTTTCACCATTAAGGTTTTCTCTCTTACATATTTGTTCTTCACTTTGCGTACGAAGAAAGCTTCGGTACGGCCGCATCCTTGGGATCCATCTTCCCACAGGGAGCCCCCGTTACAGGGACAAAACGACGGTAAGAATCCTGGACATCGAAACCGGAAAATTAACTCATAATGGGCCAGGCTGGGGCTTTTGTGGGTAACTTGACCCTGCGGGATCGATACACACGGATGGGTATAGATGTGTTTGGAGTGTTCGGTTCTGACAGAGCCGCGATATCCCCGGCGACTTGATTGCCTTCGTTAGCATCGTTTTGAATGTCCTTTGCCTCTATCGGCAAGGCCTGGGACGCTTCATTTGAGGGCTCAATACGCGTCCTCTTTGGTTCTGATTCTACGGCATCTTGGCTCTCTGATATGGTGGGGCGTTTGCACTGTTGGTAGTTGTCTGAAGTAGGCAGAAGCAATGTGGGTGGTGCCGCGGTATCCCCGGCGTCTTGATTGCTTTCGCCAGCATCATTTTGGATGTTCTTTGCCTCAATTGGCAAGGCCTGGGACGCTTCGTTTGAGGGCTCAATACGGGTCCTCTTTGGCTCTGATTTTATGTTATCTTCGCCGTCTGACATGGCGGGGCATTTGCGCTGCCGGTAGTTGTGTGGAGAAGGCGGAAGCAAGGTGGGTAGACTCTCTAATATTGACCATATGGAATGTGTAGTCTCCTCTTCCGGCAGTGTACGACTCACACCAACAGGCGCCTCGAGGTCTGGTCGACTCGCAATAACCTCGACGTCTTGACTGCCTTCACCGGCGACATGAGTGCCTTCGCTGGCGCCTTGATTACATTGGCGAGCGGCATTCCCAATATGCCTACCTGCCTCTTGGCGACTGGGTGGGTACCTGCAATGGATACGACCTCTCCCCTCACCCGGAGCGACTGCATTGCGAATGTACTCATCCCTGGTTAGATAGGGGTACCATTGACTCGCTGCAGTTTGAGGCATCGCGTCTTCGGGATCGCGCTTGCCATATACCAGGAGATCCAACGGATCATCAGCAATGGGATTGGCAAGTAGCCATGTCCGTACGTCGGTATCGGACTGGATGAATATATAATCAGGGTCAGAGATTGGCTGGTGAGGTGCCTTGCGTATCTGCTTCCGTCCCTCACCTGTCACTCCAATAATATACCGGATATCCACCAGGGTAATTGTCTCATAGATTGCATGACAGAGCCCGCGAAAATCATAGTAGTCTAATTCCGTGAACCTCAATCCTGTGATATACGGCTGGCGCCAATAGAGGATTGTATATCGTTGTCTGGCGGTGAGGTGTGGCTGAATTTTCACTCCGGGTTGTGCAGCTTGGCTGGGCTCGTACCAAACGATTCGGATGGCACGTGGGCGTCCGAGTAGCGCTGTCCAATCTATATTCCACTAGCCAGTACGGGAAAGTATAATCCTATTCACGGGGCATCTTTGTGAGAGGGCCGTCCTGTTTGAATCATCCCTCTGAGGGGTCCACGACTGCCTGCAACGACATCTCGATTGCCCTCATTTAGGTCCTGGTTCTCCACCTGTGGCTCACCCTGGGCGGCGCCCTGTTTTGCGCCCTGATTTGCACCCTGGTCACCACCTTGATTGCCACCCTGATTCTCGTCCTGATAGCCCACCTGGGGCTCACCCTTTGCGGCGCCCTGATTCGCACCCTGATTTGCGCCCTGGTCACCACCTTGATTGCCATCTTAATTCTCGTCCTGATTGCCCACCTGGGGCTCACCTTTTGCGGCGCCCTGATTTGCACCTTGGTCACCATCTTGATTCCCACCTTGATTCCTGTCCTGATCCCCATCCTGGTTCTTGTCCTGGTCTCCTCCCTTATTTTCCCCTTGATCACCGCCCTGATTCCCATCCTGATTCCCGTCCTGACCTCCTTGATTCTCCTCCTGATCGCCGTCCTGGTTTCCAGCCTGGTCTCCAGCTCCGTAACCTTGACCACCGCGTGCTGGGATCGTGGGGTCCCAGTGTCTCGGAGCCCCAGGTTGCAGCAGGAACACGGTGACAGGCAGATGTCCAGGTACCACTTGTACCGGGCCCTGGCCCGGCGCAGCCGGTGGGGTTCTTTAAGAGAGTTGTTGCTAACTTTTTACCGAAGTCCTTAAAAAGTTGGATAATCCCTTCGTCGATCCCTGCCTGAAGCATTAGGTCGCCGGCAGCATGAGCTGTTATGAGTGAATCACACCCAGGACGTAATTGCCTCATACCCATCACAATTGCAGCGAACTCTGCATCGGCGAAGTGCTTGTTGTCCACGAAATTTCTTGCGCACATCTGATCTTTCACAGTGGCACGCCACGCCGCGTAAAGTGCTCTGCCATTAGGATCGAGGGTGAACCCAACGTCAGTCTTATATTCGTTGATTCTGCGCCGTGTCGCCCTCCTGGCATTGTTTTGACCAACGACGCCTATAGCAGGGAGGTTATTTATTCGCCGTGCCCCTGCTGCATTCCCATGGACGTATTGCGAGTTGGGGTTCTGCGCCATTCTTCTGAATCCAAATGTGTGAACTTGAAATCGGTGGTGATGAGGATGTTGTGAGTGGAGTGCTTCTATGAAGTGAATTGAGTGTGTGGTGTTGGATGTGGTAGATTGTCTTGTCGATGCCGTGGATCTGGTAGGTGGTTTCCTTGGTGCCCGTGATTAGCCCTTATATAGTCGAGTCTCTAACTCCTTGTTACCTTGAATATAGAAGGATCTGGTCCCGATATTCAGCATTTCAACATACTATCCCATACCCTAAGGCTAAAACAATCGGGCTTTGTATGCTTGAAAACGGGTACTTAGAGTTGGGGCAAAAATAGTTTTTGAAACTGGATGACGGTGGACATTTGAATGAAACTGAGGCAGACAAAGCCATGATGGCTCCTCGTGACTTTCTCTTAGGTACGCTAGACTAATTTCATCCACATTGGCCGTGCCGTGCGCCCCAATGATAACTCTAACCTTTTCAGTCGCGGAGGCGCCTCACTTCGCCTCGCCCCCCTACGGCAAGAGTAAACACAACACTCACTCCAGATACTATACTCCGTATTCACGGAATCGGCGGAGATAAAAGTATGGCTGTTAAATGTTTATACTGCCGACGCCGATAGACGCAAGCTGCGTCCCATGAGAAACATCTACGCACCGCCCATGCCGGCCTCAGCATTGCGCTCGCTTCTACCGTACACTTCCTGTTATCCGACGACCTGGAATTTGTCGCGTCAGGCCTAGATGGGCGCCAGGAGTCTAGGGCGTTCGGTTCGGACTATGAATCCAATAGTCAAACCGAGGGCTATGAACTTGACGTCTTAGACCTTGACGCGTTTGTGTCGGACGCTGAAGATTCTGACAACGAGAACACCCAGACAGCCGTTGCTAACGCTCAGACTCAGTATATCCGCGCCGGTGAAGCGATTGGCGATGTCCTAGGATTTGAGGAAGAGCACAGCCACCTCTGCCAACACCCTTGGGCCCCATTCCCTGGTGCCTACGATTTCAAGCTGGCCGCATAGTTTATAGCAAGTAGGGTACCGAAGTCGCGGATCAATGAATACTTTTCCACCGGGCTCGCGGAATCGGGAAACGTCGGATATGGCTCCATGCATACGTTAGAGAACCATCTCAAATTTTTAGATCCATTTGGCCCATACCTGCGTTGGTCGGAGGGCCAAGTTGACGACGGCTCGAGAAAACTTACCTTTTTCTATCGGAAGATCCTGGGCTGCGTCAAATATCTTCTTCGCCAGGCAGCGTACAGAGACGATTTGATGTACTCACCTATACGGGAACACGATTCAAGTAGACGAAGAGCGTATACAGAAATGCATACCGCAGATTAGTAGTGGGACGTACAGGTGCATCGCGTTCATCCTAGGTATCAAAAGTGCCATAACAGCTAACGAAATCCAGGAAACGCTGCCACCGGGTGCGACAGTGGTCCCCATTATCGGGATGTCAGATCAGGTGCATTTGACCAATTTTTCCGGAGATAAGAAGGCTTGGCCGGTCTACATCACCATCGGGAACTTGACCTCGGCGTTGCGCAACCGCCCGGGATCAAGGGCAGTACTCCTTCTCGCCCTCTTGCCAATCCCACCGAAACGTTCAGGGTCCACGGCTGCCAACGAACTCCAACGACAAATTAATGCCGCCACCCTCCGGGGCGTATTCAACTTGATTTTGAGCCCCTTGCAAGACGCTGCGTACAATGGCGTACAGATTGACCGTGTCGACGGCAAAGTCAGGAGATGTTTCTCCATCCTGGCTGCGTGGGCTGCTGACCATATAGAGAATGCTGTGTTGCATGGGGTAAAAACGAACGCCTGTCCCAAATGTGAGGTGCCTGTCGACAGTCTGGGGAGGGACTCAGAGAAGTGGTATCCGGAGCGAGACTACCGGAGGTACGAACGCCTTGCCGGCGACCATCTGACGCCAGACTCAGAGGTGCACGCGACTTTCGCCTCTTTGGGCATTAAGATTAGACGGAAGGTATTTTGTCGACTTGAGCGGGTTTGCGTGCCAGACCTAAACCAAACAGATTTGTTACATACGATCTATCTTGGACTTTTCAAGCACCTTATGGAATGGGTTGAATCCTTCCTCCAGAAGCACCGGCGATTACAGGCATTCGATAATGTCGGGAAAGCTTTACCACCGTATCCGGGATTCTTCGTGCCTAAAAAGCCCTATCGCGAAGTCTCGCAGTGGCAAGCCAAGGAGATGAGAAATCTAGGACGCCGTCTGTTGGGGGTTCTGGCAGCGGCGCTGGCACAGCGAGATCAGATCCAGGTTGCACCTTTCAGACGTGTACTGGTATGTGTAAGGTCACTACTAGATTTTAGCTTAATGGCTCAATACCGAAGCCATATGCCAGAGACGCTTGAATATATGAACGAATATCTCGAGAAGTTTCACGCGACACGGGATATTTTTTTAGAGTTTCGGACGTCTAAGCGGACGCGGGCTAGGGTGCAAGATCAGAGGAGGGAACTGAGGGTTCAGCGAAGGCAGGAACTGGCGGATAAAATGCGGAGCAGATCTAAGCGCCGTCGGATGCTGGAGGACCACCGTGTGGAAGAGGATAACGAGCGCATGGAATTAATCAATTCTGAGTGTCATTTCAACTTCATCAAGCTTCATCTGCTCACTCACTTCAGCAATCATGTCCGCCGGTTCGGCAATATCCCAATATGGTCCACAGACGTTGGCGAGCTGGCGCACAAGGAGCAAATAAAGGATGGCTGGCGTCGGTCCAATGAAAACAATGCCGCTCAGCAAATCATAGACAGCTATAGCAGACTACATGCCATCGAAATCAGACTTTTGAGCCTTGAGTCGATTCGCCGTCGTGGTGGGATTCTACCACCGGAGGCCGTGGAGCTGTTGGAGAAAAAGAAGCTTGCGCCCGAGTCTGAGCCCATCACGCGACGCAGAGTTCTGAAAGGCCGTTGTGCCAACGTCGCCAACTTGGTTGATTTTTGCAGAACCGTGGGGGTCACTGTAGATACGATGTCCAGAGAGTTGTTTCGATATTGCCGGCAAGCCCTGCCAATTGACCGGCTCCTTCAGGAAGATCCCCAACATCTATACTTGCTTTCAATAGAATCGCTCACACAATTGGAAATCCTAGTCCTAGCATTTCAAGAAACTGATGTTTACGACATCCACCGTGCACGATCCACCGGCAAATGGCAGTTCCGCAATCAGACAGGGCGACAAGATTGGGTATGGGTACAAGCCGGGGGGGATCACATGTATGGGGCGCTGAGAGGCCGTCTGCCTGGAAAGCTCAAGGGGCAGTGCAAACTTAGAGTTTGCGACCGAAATAATACAGTCCACAGACTAACGCGGGTCCGATTACTCAAGGTCGCCAACTCCAGGCGTCTCTCAGATACACACAACCTTCCCACAGTTCAGTTGAACCCAAACGCCCACGAGTTAGAGATTGTCGATATCGGAACGATTCTCGGGTTAGCTCATTTGATCCTGGAGTGGAGTGGACGGTGGCTAGTGAACACCCTAATTGATCTTAAGACGTTCAATGAGATCTACTAACTAGGAAATAAATTCTAGGCTTTATGCGGGACTTGCGCGACAGGCCAGATAACCGATACGCGCTCCACGCCATAGTGAGTACCCGTCACAGCACGCCATCTGCCCAACTACTACGCACAAAAAAAAAAGTCTGTCCCCGGACACCACCTATTGCCACGCATTTCTGAACTGCGCTCCCGGCAGATAGGTAGAGGTCGGGGACAGACTTTTTTTTTTGGCGAGCCGGAGTTAATGTGCCTCGCTCTGACGCGCACTCGCTATGGCGCCAAACATGTGATCAGACAGTAAATCGGTGGGGCGCCGGGAGTACTGGGCAGGAAAGAGTGAAATATATATAAAATCCAATAATAAACATGTAAATATGGCAGCATAACCCAAGCGTCAACTCTGGTTAGACTAAATTTGATTAGCTAAGAAACTTAAAACATGTGAAGTCGAGGCGACTGACAACACGAATTGAGAACCTGAAGGAAACAGGTGTCGGATGCGCCAGTGCGGTAAGGATTAAACTGGAAGGCATTGCGAAAGTGGTCGTGGCGCCCGGGGGACAGGATCCACGAAAAGGGGAATTATGAGAATCTTGGAATTGGGGAGGTGAACAAGGAAGGCGTCAAGGGGAGAAAAGTAAAGAAGAAAGCTTTTCGAGGAGAGGTGCCAAGATGCGGGACCGCTCTGGCGCAATCAGGGCGTCGGGGAAGTCACGATGTGGGTCAGGATACAGGCGAGAGGAGAAGCAGAATAGACTAAGCGAGGATGATTAAACCTGGTTGCAGATCGACTATAGGGGGGACAGGACGTCGCAAACTTTGACCGAAGAATCGGGGGGGCGGAGAGGGGGGAGGAATGAAAGTCAAAGGGCTAGAGGCGACGTCGGGTAAGCGGGGGCGTCAGGGCGCACAGGATGCACGGGGCGTAGAAATCCTGCGGCTGAATTCTGGACGCACGGCACGCGCACCCAACGCAGACTAATTTTTTGCTGATATGCAGGGTGATATGCAAGTGAATCTCTCAACATCCTACCACAGTCCTTGATCATTTGAGCGACTGCCCCATCAACCTGCTAGATACAGGGCACATCGTTTGCAGCAGATGCATTGACAAGGGAGTCCTAGACTGCGTGCAATCTCCTCATCCTCAGAAAGATTTGCTGGAAGTTAAGGTCCAGTAAATTACTGATATTGGTGAAGTTCCTTGCTAACATTTGGTCTTTTCCAGTTTGCCTACATCGCTTGTCAAGATCTTGGTCTGCTTGGCTCAAGGTGAAGTCCATGGATAACTTATCTGTGCTAAGTTTCCGATGATCAGGGCGTCTCATATCAACATTCCTGTGAACAGAATTCTGCGGAAGTTGACTCACTTGTTTGAGTGCAGCTTTTGCCTTTACTGCGTTTGGCATGTGGACATACTGCAAGTTGTTAATATTTTAAGCCATGAGTATTTTTTTTCGAGTATCTCAGTGTTTGTCTGGTGGATAATGAGCCTTTGTTGTGAATAAAGTGGAAATTGTGGAAGTTTAAGATATTGTGGCTATGAGAAAATTCTTTATATGAGATCCTTCTATTGCGGCCGATTCGTATTATATATCTAATGCCCAGACGATCCAAAGCATTTGAACGAATTGCCAATTGTTTTCACGTTTGGTTGGAAATTTAAAAGCTCAAGAATCTTTTTCATTGGCTGATTCACATTGATATACAGATCATCTCAGAAATAAGATCTTCGCAGGACTTGTTCATGAAACAAACCATGGGGGACCCCACATGACATCGGTATGTTGGGCACCAAACCTGTCAGACGAATAGTTACAATTTCCTCTGGGTAAGTGCCTTGAACCTGCATGCAGTACGCACATGTCCAAACAACCTTGTGCTAGTAATTGCGATTATACATTGGGCCCACAAGATCGACTAAACCAACTCCCACCATGCCTACCAAATGTCTATTCCACCGCTGAAAATACACATGGGTAGAAGCATATGAGAAACACCTATGACCTGCACAAGCGAAACTGAAAATCGTCCTCGCATCTACACTACGATATACATTACCCGCAGATCAAAATACCGACGTAAATAGAAGCATATTGCACTACTCTGCAGCGAACAGACATCTTGATTCAGAATGTGATTCCAATCTGGACCACACGTAACACTAGTGGGGGGAATTCCATGACGATGTGGTGCATGAGTCTAATACTGAAGAAAACTAGTTACATCATGTCCACGCCAGCTGGCAGCCTGATGGGTTATGCCAGTGCTGGGAAGGCAATTGGCGAACGTAACAGATTTGGCCAAGAACTCAGGGACCAGTGTGAAGACTCATGGAGAACATTAAGCGGCGCATACGGTTTCAAACTTGCGTCTTGGTTCATGCAGAGTAAAGTCCCCTAGTAATGCATTAACGAATACTTTTCTAGTGGCCTCAGAAATTCTGCACATATTAGGTATGACTCCATGCATACACTGGAGAACCATTTCCGGTTAGTGGATCTACACTGTCGATATCTACAATGGTTTAAAGGACTGGTTAACGACTGTAGGAGATCTTTACCCTTGTTCTATCATAACATAATTGATTGTGTCTGGTATCTCCTTCGCCAGAACGCGTTCAGGGTCAACCTTGTCTACGTGCCACATTATGAATATGACAGCGAGGGACAAAGGGTTTATTCGGAGATGCATACGGCGGACTGGTGGTCAGATGTCCAAGTACAGTGTCCAAATCTTTTACAAAACCGCTGGCTAACTATTGTGGGAGACACTTCCACCTGGTGCGATAGTTGTTACAATCATTGGGATGTTCGATCAGATACATCATAGCAACTTCTCTGGTGACAAGAAAGAATGGCCAGTGTATATTACAGTTGGAAATCTTACGGCGACCTGGCGTAACGGACCTGGATCAATGGCAGTCCTACTTCTTGCATTATTGCCAGCTGCGCCTAAACTCTCCGAGTCCTCTGCGGCAGACGAACTGCGGAGAAAAATAAACGCCGACACGCTACATTGCTTTTATGAACAGATATTCGAGCTCTTACAAGAGATGCCTTTAGAGGGCATCCTGGTTGATTGTGTGGACAGGAATATTTCAAGGTGTGTCCCGATCTTCTTTGCTTGGATTGCTGACCATATGGAAAATGTGGCCCTACACGGGATAAATTCTAATACCTGTCCTAAATTTGACATACCAACGGCGGAATTAGAAACTGACACGGGAGCCAGGTTTCCTCCGTGAGATTGTGCGAAATTTCACAAACAAGGAAATGGAGGTAAGTCCACAACCTCCAAGTCTGGTGATGCCCAAGCCCCATTAGACAGCTCCAGTAGTATTATAGGACAAAATGTTTTTCAAGGATTTCATCCTGTTTCAGCATCTGATCTGTACAAACCGGAGATGCTCCCCACGGTCTATCTTCTATTATTTAAGCACATGATGGACTGGATCCAAGGATTTCTCAAGAAACACACATGGGCACAGCCTTTTGACGGTACTTGGAAGGCTTTACCACCGTACCCAGTATTGTTTGTGCTGCAAAAAGTCTATTGTGAGATTGCATAGTGGCAAGGAAAGGAGATGAGAAATCTGGGACATTGCATATTGGGAGTTCTTGCCGTGGCACTGTGGCAGCCAGACAGTACACAAGGGTTACCACTCAAACCTGCTATTGGTTGTGTCAGGGTGGTGGTCGTCTGCACCATGATGGCACAATACTGGAGCCACACAACCGAGACTCTCGCTTATATGGAACAATATCTGAACCAGTTTCACCAGGCGAGAGATATCTTTTTGGAGTACCGGGTATCAAAACGCACAAAGGCCAAGGTTGACGAGCAACAAAGGGAGATGCGCCATCAGAGAACACAAATAAACTAACCAGTTGCCACCTCCGGGTGGCATCTGGTCTGTAATGATGATCATGCAGAAGAAAATGACCAATGTATGGAGTCGATCTATACTGAGTCCCATTTTAACTTTACTAAGATGCATCTACTTAGTCACTTCCATGAATATATGTGCTAGTTTGGTAATATTTTGATGTATGCGACAGCGTTTGGTGTGTTCACACAGAAGGATCAAATGAAGGATAGATGGCAATGTACAAATAAAAATGATGACCCATGACAGATCATACAAAGCTATGGCCACCAGCATGCTATTCGAATAAGACTACTGAACTTGGATTCTCTACCACGTCAAGGAGTTGTCCTCCCGACCAACATCTTGCACCATTTGGACAAGACCAATATGGTACCAGGGCAGGGGCGCTGTTGCTGAGTCCTGAAAGGACGCTACTAAGTGGGGTTAGACATTATTGATTTTTGCAAGATCTTGGGGGGTCTACTCCGAGAACAGGTGTTGTAAATTAATTCAATATAGCCAGCAAAACCTGGCAACTGCGGGCTGTCTTCCTCGAGATATGGTGATACTCGAATTGCTCCCAGTCTAACTACTAACGCAACTTGGAATCCTGGTGCCAGTTTTTCAAGATCCTGAGGTTTACGACATCCACCGTGCATGATACACTGGCGCTTTGCTCTTCCGGAATCAGAGGAGCCGTAATGATTAAGTTTGTGTACAAGCTGGTAGGACAGATAGGCATGGTACGAGCTGAAGGGTCAACTGCCCGTAAAGCTCATCGTACTTTTCAAAATCAGGGACTACACATCCTGGGGTACAGTACAGCATCTGGCATGTGTTCAGTTATTAACCGCAGTCAACTCAGGACACTTATCCGATATACACAGCCTTGTCACGGTAGAGCTGAGGGTCGGTGCATGAGAGTTCACGCTAGTTGATATTGGAACCATTCTTGGCCTAGCATACCTCATCCAGGAGACAGACCGCCGCTAGCCTGTCAATAGCCCAATTCATTTAAGAACATTTAATGAGATATATTGAGGGAATGGAGATCACAGAGTCGAGACTTGGCTTTGCGCTAGGGTGTGGATCGTAATATCACTGTAACATTATTAATAGGAACTATTACTTACAAAAGCAGCTGGATTAAAATCAGGTAAAGGCCATATTCTAGGCGGTAATCTTCAGATTTCAATCAGACCGCTTGCGTAGCTTGTATAAAATACAAGGAATAAATAATTGAGATCAAGAACTTGGAAGCCAGGATTCAGGTCAACGTCAGGAGACACTGGAGAAACCAGATGGTGTAAAAACGTAAATTTAATAAAAACTTCAAGTCTACCAGTGGAATGCCCACGACATGGGATATTCAAGGCAGAGCACGGGCAAATGTTGCTGCAGTATGATGTTTCGCTACTACCTCAACAACTGTTTCACTATGAAAGATGTAAGGGGGTCTCAGAATGCCAGGACTAGAGATGAAAGGGAGCATGACGTTGGACTGCCGGGTCACTGAGTGTAATGGGGGCTCTTTATTGGAAGATGGATCCCCAGGATGTAGCCGTACCGAAGTTTTCTTCGTACGCAAAATGAAGAACAAATATGTAAGAGACAAAACCTTAATTATTAAATATAATATCTTATAGCCCCAGCTTCACTTAATAAGTTCTTGAGATGATAGTTGATCGTTTTAGGAGAAGAGGTCTTGCATATACTTAAGTAGAATTTTATTGCCAGCTCCTCTCCATCACATCTAAGTTCACCACTATTACGAGAATGCCCATCTCCTCTGCCCCTAGGGCTAACATTCTACCGAATGTCAGCCAGCTCTCCTAGTACATTATCTAGCGTGAAGTGATCAGGCAGCATCCTAATATACACATTCAGCTGCAGGAGAAAACTCTTCACATCGTTGTCCTGTTAGTGGCAAACTAACAGGTTACTGATAAGCTAATCTAATGTTGCACACACTATCTCATACGTATTCGTCTATGCAAGTCCTGTATACTACCACTCAATGGTATTACTACATTCTATAAGTCTATTGTCTTCTACTGTCTTCGACATGATAGCTTAGTCTACCGTCTCCCGTGATGAGGTACTTAAGCCATTGCCTATTACTGGAGCTACCCATAGCCACTGACGTTAAGTATGTCTACCAAGACAAGTCTACTACGATCTAGAGTTTGCTAACAACATCCAGATATCTTACAGTCTTTCAGGAACACCCAGGAGTCGAAGGTCCACTACTTATTCAGAGGCTGTTCCGGCTTCCGGTATACTCTATATACCTACCACCATAGGGTTATAAATATCAGCAGTGTATGCACTCAAGAATATCCTTTCATGTAAACATTGGAGCGCCCCATGCCCCCACATATATCCAGTGAACAGCTTCCGGTTGACAGGACGGCGATAATGTATATGGTGTTACACTGTAGTCTTCAATCAGAGGCTTTTACTAGTAAACCAGTAACTACTCTTCAGTTGGCCCTTTTTTTTTTTTTTTTTCCATCATATGTTTATTGATTCTGGCTCAAAAACGTACATGCAGCTCGCGCTATGGCATACAAAAAGCCTTAATTCCAACGCAACTACAAAGGAAACAACAAATCCCAAAACTCTTCACCCCTCTATCAACTAGGCGAAAACATATCCGCAAGCATCGCAAACGATGACTAACAAAACCAGTAATGAAAACGCCCGTCACAAACCAGCAGGGGCAGCCAGGCTAGTCACAAAAGGACCGTACGTCAAGAGAATAAATCCACCCAAGGGAAGATTCAAACACCCAACTAGAAATGAAAGAACATCTCGGGGCAACAAACCTGCCCTGATGTCAAGCTTAGAATAGCGCAGTAAGATGCCAGCTGAAAAGTAAAGAAACAAACAAAACCAGCAAAACCGCCAGTTGAGTTAGGTACCAGCCATGCTGACCTCCTCCTCCACCTCCTCAGGGTCCAAACCAGGACGCTGGGGGCGGGAAAGGCAGATGGTAGAGTGGGCGTCGTGGGGTCCTCCACAACTGACACACCGGACAGTAAGATGACTGCAAGGGCGACCGCGAACACGACAGGTGGCTGTGGGGCAGGAGTGATCCCCAGTGGAATGTCTGATGGTGCACCAGCGGCAGGTTGCTGGGTTGGAGCACTTGGTGCTATGGTGGCCAAACCGATGGCAGTTTGAGCACTGGGTGGAGGAGTTGAAACGAAGACGACGTTCAGACCTGTAGGTGGAGGAGAAGGCAGAGAGTCTCTTGTTGACGAAGCTGGGTGCCTTTGAACCGGTGATAGAAATGACTATGGTAGAGGCCGCTTTACCGGCGCGGGAGTCATCGGAGGTGAGCCATCTGGGTTGTTGTGTGAGAGCGAGCCCAGTATTGAATGTGGTGAGCTCAGTGGCGATGGTGGCCAGGAGGTAATGTGTGGGTATGCCATGGACCAAGATGTGCGTGGCTGGGGTGTCCAAGTGGACGGTGGTGGTTCCAGGGATCAGGTGGAGGGAGGAAGAGATCCTGCTGTTAAGCATGGAAGCCTTCACATTATCGATGGTAGTGAGAGTGACGTTGCCGCCTTCAAGCGACACTGTCTGGACGTAGGTGGATGAGAGAGCTGTGTTGACGCTTTCTCTGAGCTGGATGGCAGTAGAGGTGAGGGGTGAGCCATCGCGTTTGATGACAAGGGGTCTCTCTCTCATGGTGATGGACTTCTTGGGCTGTGGAGCCTTAGAAGGGTCAAGGGGTTTCGCCTCTGCTGCAGTAGGCTTGGGAGTGCGGGAAGGTTTTCTCTTCCTGCCTCTCCTCGCGACAGTGGCCCAAGTGGGAGGACCAGAGGAGGGGATGTGTGCAGGCGGTGCAGGGGGAGCAAGGGTGACGGGTGGCTCAGGGGGAGACCCCGAGGCCTGGGGAGGTTGGGATGGCGAGGGAGCCGTGGTGGGGGCAACAGGGCGATTGGGGTCCGTGATGTGGAGGACCTCGATTTCCTCGCGAAGAGTCATGAGCTCCTGGGTGACAGAGTCCAGGGCTCTCCTGTATGCGGTGTTGGTTTGACGAAACACTTGAAGAAGGATGGTTACTTCAGGTGGAATCTCGAATTCTGGTATCTGTAGTTCCATGGCACACTTTACAAAGAGACTCTGGAAGTAGGTGGGATCCATGTGATCGATCTCCTCGCCATCTCTTGTGAGGACTGGGAGCTGGGGCTGGGTGTTGCTGCGTGGTCGTTTTTGAGGGGGGGGTTCACCAGGAGGGAACGATGGGAATGTGGGGGGGAGGGAAGTTTCAGCACCACCGAGGGGCGTGAATCTAGACTCATAGGAGGGAGGATTTGGGTTGCGCCTTTGGCCCTTTCCTTTTCCCTTGCGGGAGGGACCGGGCGAAGAGGAGATAATTGTAGAGAAAAGGCTTTCCCTGTGAGGGGTAAGCGAGGAAGCTGTGAGAAAAGGGTTTCAGCCAATGAGAGAAAGCCTTGGCAAAAAACTCGGTGTGGTTTTTTCCATCGCTGTGGTTGTAACGGAGACGGAGCATGACTCTTCAGTTGGCCCAAGACGCATTGTCTGTACATCGGGGCCAGAGGGTGGTGTTGGACTCAGATTGTCCAATGTTCAACCAGGGCGAGATTATCTTCAGTTCGTAGCTCAACAGCTGATTACCCAATTGAGGCCAGATTCGTAACTCCAATATAATCTCGTGCAACAAACATTCCTATGACTTCCTTCGGACCTTTGCGTAACCTTTCACGCTTAAGGTAGGGTAAATCCTGTCTAAAAGTAGGGTAACCCTCTTACCAAGGTAGGGTAACTATATTCCATAAGGTAGGGTAACTTACAGGGGTTCTCGGAGACCTTCCAAACCCGCAGCGTAGACTTTCCCTACCTACCCAGTATACCTTTCCAGTTTGTGGTCTAAGAATTACCATTTGCTTGGTCTACAAGGTAATCCTTTAGTAGAGTTACTAGACTAGCCTAATCGTAATCCTCCCCGGCTCGGTATAGGATAAGATTAAGTCTACTGTATGATCCAGCAGTGTCATTTCACTGAGCACAGAGGCTTTCTTGAGAGAGGTGATGGCAATATCGAGTCTGGGCGCCGGCAAGGAACCAGGTAAAGCAGTTGACAATGGAACAGGAAAGTAACATGAGAGATAACTCGGGAGTTAACTGAACAAGGGTCTGAAAGAAGTTCGCGTCAAGACACAAAAAGGTCTGTTTAGGCAACCATTGATCGCTTGAATGCGAGTAAACGTGGCAACCGACAGCAGGGTGTCCAGGGCGCAGGGGTATAGAAGTGGTATTATTGATGTCAGGGCACAATGGCTACATACCAGACACAGGGTGTTTTTTTGCTAATGAAGAAAGTGTGGGGAAAATTGTTACACATTTGCACAATGTGGAGGGAAAGGTTTGGGAGAAAAGGGTCCAATGCCATGAGCACACTGTTAGGGCCACTATAGTGTAGATCTGGCAGGAATCAGCAAAATGTCTAAACCCTTCCTGGTTTACCAGGGGAAATCATGGTCCCCGTGGTACTTCCCAGTGCTCCCTGGTACACACAGGTCAAGGATTTCCAGTACTTTCACATTCTTTGGATTAGGATTGATCAGTGAGGATCAGGAACATGTACAAGAACCATGACCCTCCTTGCTTGTCCAGGAGGGTCCATGACCTCCCTGAACGCTCTAAAGTTTTTTTCCTGACAGGAATCGGATCCTCGCAGAGGACCTACTAGAAGGTAAGCACAGGTTGGCATGAGTGAAAAACTCCTCCTCTTTCTCGCAGAGTGGACACCCTCGGGAAACATCCTGGTTGAACCAGGATCGATGGCTAGTAAGGTAGCTCTTGCCAGTATGCATCTGATGAATGCAAGATGCCTTGCACTTGTCTAGGCCTATGAAATAACGGGGGACAAATTGCACCTGTTAGAAGTAATTAGATATCATGCTCCGTCTCCATTACAACCACAGCGATTGAAAAAACCACACCAAGTTTTCTACCAAGACTAGCTCCCATTGGCCGGAGGGCTTTTCTCACAGCCTCACTCTTTACCCCGCTCGGCTAAATCTTTCTCTTCTCCCTTTACTCCCAGTGTCTGCCCTGCCCCCTATGTCAGGCCAACCTGCCCCCCTCGTCCCCCCCGGCCCAGGACCTCAACGTACCAGCTCCTCTCGCCACAGCCTGAGGTCCAACCCTATTGGCTCTCATGTCCCTACTCCTGTTCTCGCCACCTGTCACGAGGATCAGTCCATTTGCCGCTCTTCTGCTGAAGCTGCGGAGTCCCTCTCTCTTGACCCCACAGTCTTCCCAACTATGTTCACTCCTCCCTCTTCCTCCGATGATCTTTACGACGGTGTAAGGTGCATCCTTCCCATGCTTGCCGCCTTGGTTGCCAAAATTCACCTCCTCATGTCGGAGATGGCTCTCCTAAAAGCCAGTGCTCTCCCTCCTCCTGTTCCCTCTGCTCCCCACACGGATCCCCTGGTCATTGCTGCTTTACGAGACCTGTCCTCCAAAGTCACCTCCCTTGCCGCACAGCCCCCTCCAGTCCCCGTGCCCCCACTGGCTCAGTCCCTCCTCCTCCCCCTCCCCCCAACAAGAAGGCCATCCTCATTCTTTCTCGCCAAGGGAATCTCACGGTCCCCTCAGCTGATTTCCGGTTTTAGTCTCAGGCCATTGGTACCACTCTCCAGAGACGTACGCCAGAGACAACAACGACTCCCGGGAGGCTGATATCTTCTTCGCCTCAGTCAACCCCACCGGTGGCGAAGCCTCAATGATCCCCAAGAAGGAGAGGTTTCCTGTTCCTATCCGCCAGCACTTTGTCCCTGGCCCTCCTCCGGGCTACACCATTGCTCCCTCTTTCCTCCCGCCCAAGTCCGATAGCTGGGCCCAGGTGGTGAGCTCGTCTAAGGGGGCGGGCAAACATGCCACTGCTGCTCAGGTTGCTTCTACATCGGCCTCCACAGACAGCGAGTTGGACAAACCCCCCCCCACACTACCTACTGCCTAACATCGGTTTTACGCCCCCCGCCTCCATCCAGCTTCTTTTGTTGACCCCTTGAACATGTCCGCCGCCGTACCTGACATCGTCGCCTCGTTATTACGGTCTGCTGGCTGCACCCTCCCTGTTGCCTTCTCCGCGTCCGTTAATGCTAATGGAGCGGTGATCCTGACCGCCAACCCCAGGAACCCATCTTCAGCCTACGCCCCCTTCTTCCCCGCTCTTTCCAAGAAGCTCAACCAATCCTTTTCTGTGGGGGAAAACCCATTCCAAGAATTCTGCACCGCCCCACTCTTTACTGAGGTCCTCATACCTAATCTCCCACTCTTGATGCTTCCGGCTGGTCCACTGTTGCCCCCATCTTTCAGTCAGTCACCGTCCCCCCGGCCGCCTCCTTCCCCACCTTGTCCTCCCACGCCTCATGGTTGGACTCGAGCCTGGCCGCAATTAGCACACTGGTACTCTCAGCTACCCCTACCAAACGCCCGTCCTCCTACTGGAAACCTTGGTAGTCCCCCAACCTCTCAAGCCTTCAGCACGTTCACCATCATGCCTCACGCAGCTTCCGCAATGGCTCAGCCACTCGCTGGGAGCTGACTCAGGCTCGCAACTCTTAGTTCAAGGCAATCAAGAAAGCCAAGACCACTTCCTGGGACCAGTTCCTATCGTCTGCAGACTCGTACTCCATTTGGAATGCCAAGAAGTTCGCATACGGCCGGGCTCCTGAACGTTTCCATTCGCTCCCGAATGCCTCCACTCCTCTCGAGATTAACTCGGTTCTCATTACAAACTTTTTGCCCCTACCGCCACCTTCCCCTCCTCACTCAGTTCTCCTGCCTCCCTTTTCCGACACCCCTCCCATCACTCAAGATGAAGTCTCTCTTGTTTTGCGCCGCTCCTTCTCCTCATCCGCCCCTGGCCCTGACACAATCCCATATGGAGTCTGGAAAAATATCCATCGGGCCAACAAAGATCTCCTCCCATCGCTGCTCACCCCCCTCCTCCTACATGGCTTCCACCCCTCCTCCCTAAACAAAGCAAACGACATCGTTCTCGCCAAGCCCGGCAAGGCTGACTACTCCACCACAGCTTCGTTCCGCATCATTGTCCGCCTTGAGACAGTCTCCAAGATTCTGGAAAGGATCATGGCCTATCGCCTCGCTGCTTTCTCCCGCTCAACCCCCCTCCTTAATCTCCACCAATGTGGTTCACTGGCTGGGCTCAGCTGCTACGACGCAGTGGCCACCCTCCAACATTAGGTCCCCCTCCTCCAAACCACTCGCCTAAAGGTCTCCTCCCTCTTCCTCAATATCAAACGTGGGTTCGACAACGTCAACTCCAACCAACTCTGTACCATGCTCCGCTGTTTCTCCACTGCGAGTTATATGATCTCCTAGATTTCGTCCTTCCTCACCGGCCGTCATTGCCGCCTTGTTTTCCAGGGCGCAGCGCGAGTCTTTTCACCTGTTTTGGTTGGGACCGCTCAGGGCTCCCCTATTTGTACTCTTTTATTTGTTATATATGTTTCTCACCTTCACATCTCTGTCCCTGGAGGCGTTGTAATTTCCTACGTTGATGATTTCTCCGTCACAGTGGGCTCTTCCTCCTATTGCTCTAACATCAGGCTCTTACAACAAGCCTTTCTTTCCCTCAGTCGTCGCGCCGCCCCCCTGGGTGTCTCCTTCTCTGTCCCCGAAACTGAGCTTATCCACTTGCGTACATCCAGGGACCACAATCCCGTCTGTCACGCCCCTATCTCAATCAACTCCCTCCTCTTCAACCCCACCGCGGAGCTGCGGTGGCCCGGCTACTGGCTCACCCCCTCCCTAGAAACTTCCTCCCACTTCCACCAGCCCCTGGCCCTGGCCTGGGCTTCCTGCGCAATCGTCAAGCAGCTCAGCCCCGCCTGGAAAAGCCTTTCCCCCCTGGTGCTGTCGGAAACTGGCTGTTGACCTTCTCTTCCCGGTCCTCACCGATGGCGCTGATCTCCTTATCTCCAATGCCACCATTCTTTGCAAACACGACTTTTTCTGGCAAGAGTTCCTTCGCTGGATTACCAACTGTTTCAGGGCCACTACCCCCGCCATCCTCTACCATGAAGCCTCCCTTCCTCCTGTCTTTCTGGCCTTGCAGCATAAGAGAAAGCTGGCTGCCCTTCGCCTCCTCTGCTCCCCGGCTCAGATCAATCCTACGACTGCCCGCATAGACCCGTGTGTCCCCACTTGGGACCCCTGGCGCGCCCAGTTACAGTGCCGCCTCCTGGCCACTCCACGGGGGTCCTATCGTCCCAGCCTCTGGTCCACCGCCCCCTCTGCTACATGCCACCACCTCCCCCGCGATGCTATCTCCTTCTCTATCAGGGACCTCCTACCCGACAGGCTCCCCCTGGCCCCCCCTCACCTACTACTCCCCCACCCGTATGATCCGGCGGGCACCCCACCCTATGGCACCCTGAAGTCCAATGTTGTCGCCTCCACCTTCGCTTCCTGTGCTGCCCTACCGACCCCCCCTCCTATATGTTTCCTCCTTCCTTCACTCCTCACGGCTTCATGGGCTTACTCAGGGTCTCTGCCGGCCGGCTTCATCAGTTGAGGGCCGGCAAGAGCTACCTTGATGCCCACACCTCATGGTCCAACCGTGACGCCTCTACCCTGTGTCCCTTCTGCGAGGAGACAGATGAGACCTTTGATCATACCATCCTCCACTGTCCGGCTAAGGCCCAGGAAAGAGCATCCCACCTTCAGGGTATCTCCAGCCTGGCCCCAGATGCTCCCGCTTGGTCTTCGGCGCCCTTTATTATAAATTTGGCCCCCTCCATTTCTTCCACGGCCACTGGATTTCCGTCCAGCATGCCTCCCTTAGCCTCTGACTTCCCACCGGCGTCCCCCCTACCTGGCCCGCCAGTTCTCCTGTCTTCCTCTCCTGCTTCCTCTATGTGAGGCCGCAGGACGCTATGCCTTTGGTTGACCGATGGTTTTCGCGGTTGTGCTTGTTACTTGATTACTGTTATTGTAGTTGGATGCTCACGGCATCAGCTTTGGGTGGTGATTATGATAATGGGTTTCCCTACTGATACCTTTCCTTGGTTCGGGCCGTTGTTTTGGGCTGAGGTTGCTTTACTTTTTACTTTAGTCATCGTTGGCGATGCTAGGGATTATGTTTTCCCACTTTGAAGGACTGGTTGCGTTATTTGAGTTTGGTTATTTCCTTTGTTACTGTGTTGGAATTAAGGCTTTTTGTGTGCCATAGCGGGAGCTGCATGTACGTTTTTGGGCCAGAATCAATAAACACATGATGGAAAAAAGAAAAATCAGCTTGGCTATGACATCCACCGTCTCCGTTACAACTCCGGTCATTGAAATTTACTTCCTAATCGGGAATGACTTAATACCAGAGAAACTATCACCACTTTTAGGGCCTAGCACCCTCCCCCTTGGGGGGTGCTGGCCATCACTTTTATCAATTCCTTCACTTCGGGCATCATCTTAGCTATTTTCTCTGGAGGTCTACCCTCAAGACCGCTCCTCCTACCCCATCTCAACATCTTAGGATGTTGTTTTACCTCACTTTCCTGCTTTTGTTAGGCACCTCCCTTAACCTTTGCACGGTCGGGGATACCCATTCTTGTTTCTACAGACGGCTGTGAATACAGTTTGCGGGAAGCGGAAACCTGGGAATCCACTCAGGGGTTTTTCCAACAGGCCACGGTCGATTTCTCCACTTCCCTTCCCTTCACACATCCTGGTGGTGGTATCTCTCCCACTTAGTGACACTTCCTCTCAGAGAATAAAGCGACTACATGAGAGAAGCGGTAATAATCCTGGATGTGTGTGGGTGCTTGGGAACCGCCTGGCAAGACACGAACACGTTTCCGATAGTTGGATCACATCTGGGTCTACGTCTCCTCGCCTCTCTCCCATGGGATCGGCTGGCACCCTACTACCCCTGCTCCTCCTCTATCTTGGTTCCGTCACTTCTATACGGTTCCTCCCTCCCTTCGCTGGCCCGCCTAGCCTTAGGATTCTCTAGCTGGTACCCTACTACCTTCTTCCTCCACCTAGCTTGCATCCTAAACAACTGCTACCGGCTGGCACCCTACTGTCTCTTTCCACACCCCACTGGCATCATACTGCCGCTCATCTCGCTTGCCAAGAGGGCTGGGGTCCCTGATTCGACCTGACACACACCTCTGCCACCTGCATTGGTCTACTACTCTCTTGCCTTCCCCTGACACCACCTTTTCTGTACATCCGGGGCCGTTAATTCTGGCTAGTTCTGGTTTAAGGGTGTGGACGCAGCTAGGGTTGGATCTGGGGGGTTGTTTTTCATTTGTAGGGTTTTAGGAGTTCACTGTCGGGTTGTTTCTTTTGGATTTTAGGGCGTTCTTGTGGCGGTTTTTTGGTTCGTGACTGGGGAGAGGTGGCTTTCGGAGGTTAGTTTTTATACCCCGCGAGGGTATTCTGACAGCTTTAGGAGGGCCTGGCCTAGGTGCGGATTTTTAAGGTTCTCATAGCGCGAGCTGCACATTCCTTCTTTGTACCGCTTGAATCAAATGAAAAACTGAGTAAAAGGAGGAAAAGCAGCCAGGCTATGACATGTTCCATCTCCAATACAACCACAGCGATTGAAAAAACCACACCAAGTTTTCTGCCAAGACCAGCTCTCATTCGCGGGAAGGCTTTTCTCACCACCTCGCTCATTACCCCGCTCTGGTGAAACTTTCTCTCCTCCCTTTGCTCTCAATGTCTGCCCTGCCCACTATGTCCAGGCAACCTGCCCTTCTCGTCCCCCCTGGCCCAGGCCCTCAATGCACTGCTTCCTCTCGCAATAGACTGAGATCCAACCCCATCGGCGCTCGGGCCCCTACACAACTGCTCACCCACTCTCAAGAAGACCGGTCCATTTGCCACTCTGCCGCCGAGGCCGCTGTGTCCTCCTCGACCCTGGAACCTTCTCTACTCTCTTCACTCCCCCTGACTTGTCAGACGACCTTTCCGATGAAGACAGACGCATCCTCCCCAACCTTGCGGCCCTGGTCTCCAGGGTTCATCACCTTGCCTCGGAAGTGGCACTCTTGAAGATAGTTGCCCCTCTCCCAGTTGATCCTGCACCCCCTCAGTGTGATTCTCTCATCACGGCTGCTCTCAGCGAGCTGACCCACAAGGTCACCTCTCTTGCCATACGGCCCTCTCCAGCCACCCTAGGTCGCGCCAGCGTGGCCCCTTCCCCCCCCGTCGTCTCCCAAGAAGAAGCCACTTCTCATCCTCTCTCGCCAAGGCAACCTTACAGTCCCCGTGGCCGACTTTCCGATCTTCGTCTCAGGCTAATGGTATGGTTCCACGGAGTCGTCCGCCAGAGACAACAACGACTCTCGCGAAGCTGACATTTTCTTCGCCTCTGTTAACCCCACTGGTGGTGTAGCATTCAAGGTCTCCCAGCAGGACCGGTATCCTACCCAATCAGCCTGCACTTTGTCCCAGGGCCCTGTCCAGCCTACACTGTCGCCCACTCCTCCTCCCGGCAAAAGTCCGATAGCTGGGCCCAGGTTGCCAGTTCCTCCAGGAAGGCAGGCAAACGCGCCCCTGATGCTCAGGTCGCCCTTGTATTGGCCACCGGGAGCGACAGGAGGGACAAGCCCCCCCCCCCGCTACCGACGGCCCAACGTCTGTTCCATACATCCCATCTCCTCCCAGCCCCCTTTGGGGACCCGCTGAACATGTCCGCTGCCCTTCCAGACATTGTGGCTTCCGTACTCTAGTCAGCCGGGTGCACCCTCCCCGTCGCCTTCTCCGCCTCCATAAATCCTAACGGAGCCGTCACCCTTACTGCAAATCCCAGGACCCAGGCCTCAGCCTACGCCCCCTTCTTCCCATCCCTATCCAAAAAACTCAACCAGTCCTTCGTGGTAGGAGACAACCCATTTCAGGATTTCCGCACTGCCTCGCTCTTTACCGACGTCCTCATTCACAACCTGCCCCTATACAGACTCCCTGCCGACCCCCCAGAGTTGTTCTTGAAGTGACATGACTCCCTACTCAACTCCGCCGACATCTCCATCCTTTCAACGCGCTTTTTGCAGCTGGATCAGACCCTTAGTGAATCCAAGAACACCACCTCTGTTGTTGTCTCCGTCCTCCCCCAAGCCCTCCACCTACTTGGCCCTGACCTCCATCATGAGGGCTCCAAGGTTCGCGTGTTCAACAGCATGAGAAACATTCACCCCGCACATCCCGCCTCCCGTGACACCCAATGCCGTAAGTGCTATCGCTTTGGCCACTCTAAGCCTCTCTGCAAGGAAATCAACCACACCTGCCCCATCTGTGCGAAGTCCCATTCCAGGGCTGAGCACAGGTGCGTGAAGCCCCATTCCAGGGCTGAGCGGAGGTGGCGAACGAGATGTACCCCAGACAGGGCAACCTCAGGGTGGTCCCTGACTGCTGCACTGCGACTCCTCCGCTCTGCGTCAACTGCAACAACGAGCACCCAGCAACATCTCCCTCTTGTGAGACCAGGACCGCAATTAAAGTGGCTACTCGGCTCCCAAGGGACCAAGTCATCCCCAACACCCCTCAGCCGAGGCCCCGCTCGGCCGACCCTGTCACTCCTTAACACCAACCCACCTCATCTTAACCCCCCCTGAACACCGTCCAACAGGTGGCTGATGATGGACTCTCCATGGCACGTCACCTGAGTCAGCTTACCACCCGCACTCTTCCTTCCTCCTCTGGTTCTCGCCCTCCCCTGGCCGCCCCCATGCCCTTGAGACAACTTTTCCCCTCTGCTGCCCTAGCCACCAACTGGGCAGAGGATCCTGCCCGCGACAACGATATGGAACTGTAAATGAGAGCACAACTTGCGCCCTCATTGTCAGATACTTCTCCACATCCCCACTCCCCCCCTGGTACCTTTGTTCCTAAGCTCTCCTTCGTTCAACATAGTTGTCTTCGTAGCAGTTTTGTTTTTCATACTTTATTTTCATTTTTCACTTCTCTGGAAAATTCCTCTTCTGTTGTTGCTTTGCAAGATGTTCCTTTGTTTAAGGGTCGGCCCCTGAATGCCCGCCCCTATAAGTGTTTTTTTCCTCCAGTTGCTTCAGAATACAAGACACATGTGGCGGTCCATGTATCTGAACACCTTTTGTCTGTTACTTCTGTTCTTCCATTGTTTTTTAATTGGGGCGACCAAATGGCTGTTAATTTTCGCTCCCCCCAAGGAGTGATTGGTTCGCCGCATCAGTTGTTTCAGCTTTATAACTCCTATTCCACTGCCACCCGTACTGGGTCCCTCCGCACCTTGTCCCCTGAAATTCTTTTCCCCCAACACCAGTTCCCCACGCTCTCGCTTGGGGACTTTAATCTCCACCACCACCTTTCTGACGCGTCACGGGCCATTCCCCACTCAGAGCTCTCTCTCTCTGAACCCTACTTCACCCAGGCTTCGGCCAATGCTTTTTCTCTTCTCAATCTTCCTTGTATCTATACCAGATTTCCCTTCGATAACCTGTCCAGGCCCTCCGCCCTAGCTCTTACTTGCGCCAACAACCGCCTCCTCCCGTATTTTCACTCTTAGAACACCATCCTACCATCCATGGGCTGCGACCATGTGACCATTTGCATCGCCTTTGGCGAGCTCTCCTCGTTGATTCCCCCTCCAAGGCCGAATTGGAAAGCCACAGATTGGTCCACTCTGGCCCCTATCCTTCAATCTGTTAATGTCCCCCCGCCTCCGTCATTCCCCACCTCGTCCTCACTAGCCACCTGGTTTGATTCAGGCCTAGCCTCTGTCACGACCCCGGTGTTATCTGCTACCCAGGCTAAGCGCCCTTCCTTATTTTCAAAGCCTTGGTGGTCCCCCAACCTCTCAAGCCTTCGCCGCATCCATCACCACACCTCACGCAACTTCCGGCAAGGCACGGCCTCTCGCTTGGAGTTGTCTCAAGCTCGCAATTCTTACTTCAAGGCAATTAAGAAAGCGGACGCTACTTACTGCGACCAGTTCCTTGCAGGTGCGGACTCACATTCGATATGCGACGTGAAAAGGTTCGCTTACGGCAAGGCCCCAGAGCCCTTCCCCTCACTACCGGATGCCACCTCTACTCTCGAAATCAACTTGGCACTCATCACCCATTTTTTTCCACTCCCCCCGTCTCCTCCCCCCCCGTCTGTTCCTCTTCTCTCCTTCCCCGATGTCCCTCCCTTCACTGAAGATGAAGTCTTCCTTGTCCTCAGCCGCTTCTCCTCCTCGTCCGCCCCTGGTCCTGACACCATCCCCTATGGTGTCTGGAAGAACATCCAACGGGCCAACAAAGATCTCCTCCCATCATTACTCACCCCCCTCCTTGTGCATTTCTTCTACCCCCCCTCCTTGAAAAAAGCGAAAGGCGTCTTCCTTGACAAGCCTGGCAAGGCCGACTACTCAACTCAGCCCTCCTTCCTTATAATTGTTATCCTAGAAACGGTTTTGAAGATCCTGGAGAGGATCATAGCGTATCGTCTCCTTGCTTTCTCCCGCTCCACCCCCCTCCTCAACCTGCACCAATGTGGTTCCCTGGCTGGGCTCAGCTGCTATGACGCGGTGGCCACCCTTCAGTACAAGGTCCGCCTTCTCCAGACCACTCGCTTGAAGGTCTCCTCACTCTTTCTCCATATCAAGGGTGGGTTCAACAATGTCAATTCCAACCAACTCTGCACTATGCTCCGCTGTTTCTCTACCCCCAAATATCTGGTTTCCTGGATTTCTTCCTTTCTCACCTCCTGGCAATACTGCTTGATCTTTCAGGGCGCCCCTGGGGCTTTTTCACCTGTCTCAGTCTGGACCCCGCAAGGATCCTGTATTTCTCCTCTTTTATTTGTTATCTATGTTTTTCGTCTTCACATTTCTATTCCTGTGGAGTTGTTATATCCTATATGGATGATTTCTCTATTATGGTGAGCTCATCTTCTTATCGCTCGAACATCAGGCTCCTGCAACAGGCCTTTCTCGCCCTCAGCAATCGCGTGGCCCCCTTGTCTGTCTCCTTCTCAGTCCCCAAAACCGGACTCATCCACTGGCGTACGTCGAGAGACCACAACCCAGTTTGCCACGCCCCCATCTCAGTCAACTCCCTCCTCCTCAATCCAACACCAGAACTCCGGTGTCTCGGCTACTGGCTCACTGCCACCCTGGAGACCTCCTCACACTTCCACCGCCGCCTCGCACTGGCCTGGGCTTCTTTTGCCTTGGTCAAGTGTCTCAGCCCTGCCGGGAAAGGCCTTTCCCCTTGGTGCTGCCGAAAGCTGGCTGTTGGACTTCTCTTTCCAGTTCTGACATATGGTGCTGATCTTCTCATCCCTAATGCCACCATCCTGTGCAAACTCAACTCCTTCTGGCATGAAGTCCTCCGTTGGGTCACCAACTCCTTTAGAGCCACCCCTTCCACCATTCTCTATCGCGAGGCCTCACTCCCACCTGTCTCTCTGGCCCTGCAACACAAACTCAGGGGAGCGGCGCTTCGCCTCCTCTGCTCACCACCTCACATCAACCCAGCTACTGCCAGCCTAGATCCACGTGTTCGAACCTGGGAATCATAGCATGCCGCCTCCAACCGCCACCTCCTCGCTCCTCTCCGTGGCTCTTACCACCCTTGCCTTTGGTCTTCCACCCCCTCCGCTACGTGCCGTCACCTCCCCCTTGACGCCATCGCCTTTTCGGTTATAGACCTCTTGCCTGAACGGCTCCCTCTGGCATCCTCTCACCTCCTTCTTCCTCACCCATACGATCCTGTGGGTACCCCGTCCTATGTCTCCCTTAAGTTGCGGGTTGTCGCCTCTACCATTGCTGCCGTGGCTGCTCTGCCAACCCCCCCCCCCCCCCC
>QLOI01002335.1:10984-22138 GCA_003313605.1 Tuber umbilicatum | reverse complement strand
CCCCCGACGAGTTCTCTCCTTCCTTCACTCCTCACGCCTTCATGGGCCTACCTAAGTTCTCTGCTGGCCGTCTCCACCAAATGAGGGCCAGCAAGAGCTACCTCACTGCCCACACCTCTTGGTCCAACCGTGATGCGTCTACCTTGTGCCCCTTTTGCGAGGAGGCATATGAGACCTTGGATCACGCCATTCTCCACTGTCCAGCTAAAGCTCAGCAAAGAGCCACTAATCTTCAGGGTATCTCCAGCCTGGCGCCTGACGCTCCCGTTTAATCCTCGGCCCCGCTTATCAAGGCCTTGTCCTGCTATGTTTCCTTCACGGCTAAGTGCTTTCCGCCCAGCATGCCACTCTCGATTTCTGCCTCCCCATTTGCGTCGCCTTTGCCAGGGTCGCCGGCTCTCCCGCCCTTCCCTCTAGCTTCCTCCTGGTGAGGCCTAGGGGCCTTTCTTTTTTTGATCCACAGTTTTTAGCTGTAAATTTCCTTACCTCCTTGCGGTGATTGTTTTTGGATGCTCATGGTGTCGGCTATAGGTCGTGATTATGATGATGGGTTTCTTTACTTATGACTCTCCTTGGTTCGGGCCGTCGTTTTGTGCTGAGGTTTTTTTGCTTTTTACGTTAGTCATCGTTGGTGATGGTAGGGATTCTCTTTTTCCGCTTTGGAGGATTGGTTACGTTGTTTGAGTTTTGTTATTTTTATTCGTTATTGCGTTGGAATTAAACCTTTTTGTATGCCATAGCGCGAGCTCCATGTACGTTTTTGGGCCATAATCAATAAACATATGATGGAAAAAAAAAAACCAAAAAAAAGAAAAGAAAAGCAGCTAGGCTATGACATCCTCCATTCCCGTTACAACTCCGGTCATTGAAATTTACTTCCTAATGGGGAACGACTCAACACCAGAGAAACTATTACCACCTTTCGGGTCCAGCACCCTCCCTCTTGGGAGGTGCTGGCCATCACTGTTATCACTTTCTTGCCCTCGGGTATCTACTTTACTCTTCTCTCTTGAGGTCTACCCTCAAGACCGCTCCTCCTACCCCATTTCAACATCTCAGGATGTTGTTTCTCCACACTTCCCCGCTTTTGTTTAGCACCTCGCTTAGCATCAGCACGGTTGGGTAAGCCCAGTCTTGATACTTCAGATGGCTGGGAATACAGTTTGCGGTAAGGGGAAACCTGGGAATCCCTCAGGGGTTATTCCAACAGGCCTAGGTCGATTTCGCCACTTCCCGTCCCTTCACACATCGTGGTGGTGGTATCCCTCCCACTAAGTGATGCTTCTTCTTGGAGAATAAAGGGACTACACGAGGGAAGCGGTAATAAACCTGGATATGTGAGGGTGTTTGGGAACCGCCTAGAAGGACACGAACACATTTCCGATAGTTGGATCACGCCAGGGTCTACCCCTCCTCTCCTCTCCCCATGGGATCGGCTGGCACCCTACTCACCCCCCCTTCTCCTCCACCTTGGTTCCGTCACTTCTATGCGGTTCCCTCCTCCCTTCACTGTCCCGCCGGGCCTCGGGATCCTCTGGCTGGTACCCTACTACCTTCCTCCTCCAGCTGGCTTGCACCCTAAACAACTGCTCCCGGCTGGCACCCTACTGCCTCTTTTCACACCCCGCTAGCATAATACTGCCTCTTATCTTGCTTGCCAAGAGGGCTGGGGTCCCTGATTCAACCTGCCACACACCTCTGCCGCCTGCATTGGTCTACTACTCTCTAGCCTTCCCCTGCCATCTCCTTTTCGTTAAATCTGTGGCCCTTAGTTCTGGCTAGTTCTGGTTCAAGGGTGTGGACGCAGCTAGGGTTGGATCTGGGGGGTTATTTTTCACTTGTAGCGTTTGAAGGGTTCATGGTCGGGTTGTTTCTTTTGGATTTCAGGTCGTTCTTGCAGAGGTTTATTAGTTCGTGACTAGGGAGAGGTGGCTTTCCGGGGTTAGTTTGTATACCCCTTGAGGGTATTCTGACAGCTCTGGAGGCCCTGGCCTAGGTGATGGTTTTTGAGGTTTCATAGCGCGAGCCGCACATTCCTTCTTTGTACCGCTTAAATCAAATGAAAAACTGAGTAAAAGAAAGAAAGCAGCTAGGCTACGACTGGCAAGGCTGACTACTCCACTCCAGCTTCATTCCCCATCATCGTCCTCCTGGAAACAATCTCCAAGTTTCTGGAAAGAATCATGGCGTATCGCCTGGCTGCCTTCTCCCCCTCTACACCCCTCCTCAACCTCCATCAGTGCGGTTCACTGGCTGGGCTCAGCTGCTATGATGCAGTGGCCACCCTCCTGCATGAAGTCCGCCTCCTCCAGACCACTGGCCTTAAGGTCTCATCCCTCTTCCTCGACATAAAGGGTGGGTTCGACAACGTCAACTCGACCGAACTTTTCGCTATGCTCCGGCGCTTCTCTACCTCTAAGTATATGGTCTCCTGGATCTCGTCATTTCTCACCTCCGCGCAATGCCGCCTCATCTTTCAAGGCGCCATAGGCATGTTTTCCCCGGTGTTGGTAGGGAGTCCTCATGGCTCCCCCATTTCTTCTCTTTTGTTTGTCATATACGTTTCCCGCCTTCACATCTCCATCCCCCGTGGTCTTGTAATTTTCTATGTCGATGATTTCTCCATCACAGTGAGCTCCTCATCCTACCGCTCTAACATCAGGCTCTTACAACGTGCTTTCCTCACCCACAACAATCGCGCAGCCCCCCTGAGACCTCCTTCTCTGTTCCTAAAATTGAGCTTATCCACTGGCGCACATCACGGGATCGTAACCCTTTATGTCATGCCCCCATTTCAATCAACTCCCTTCTGTTTAGCCCAACCGCGGAGCTTTGTTTACTCGGCTACTGGCTCACCCCGTCAATGGAAACCTCCTTCCACTTCCACCGCCGCCTGGCCCTGGCCTGGGCTTCCTTCACACTTGTCAAGCTACTCAGCTGCCCCCGGAAAGGCCTTCCTCCCTGGTGTTGTCGGAAACTGGCTGTTGGCCTTCTTTTCCCCGTCCTCACCTATTGCGCTAACCTTCTTATTCCCAACGCCACCATCCTTCGCAAATTTGACTCCTTCAGGCACGAGGTCCTTCAATGGATCACGAACTGTTTCAGGGCCACCGCCCCCGCCATCCTCTACAGTGAGGCCTCCCTCCCTACTATCTTCCTGTTCTTGCAGTATAAGAGAAAGCTCGCTGCTCTTCGGCTCCTTTGCTTTCCTCCTCATGTCAACCCTGCGTCTGCCCGCCTTGATCAGCCTGTCCCCACCTGGGACCCTTGGCGCACCCCCTCACACCGTCACCTCCTGGCTCCCCTGCGTGCGTCCTATCGTCCGCGCCTTTGGTTCATCGCCCCCCCTGCTACTCGCCGCTACCTCAGCCTGGACGCCATCATCGTCTCTGTCAAAGACCTCCTGCGGGACAAGCTCCCCCTGACCTCCCCTCACCTACTTCTCCCCCGCCCGTATGATCCGGCGGGAGCACCACCTTATGGCTCCCTTAAAGCCAAGGTTGTCACCTCCACCCTCGCTTCCTGGGCTGCCCTGCCGCCCCCCCCCCTCCTACAGGTTTTCTGATTCCTTTACTCCCCACACCTGCATGGGCTTGCCCAAGTTCTCTACTGACCGCCTTCATCAGATGAGGGATGGAAAAGGTTATCTCGCAGCCCTCACCTCCCGGTCAAATGGTGATGCCTTGACCCTCTGCCCCTTCTGCGAGGAGCAAGATGAGACCTTTGATCACGCCATCCTCCACTGCTGTCCGCTAAGACCCAGGAAAGAGCATCCCTCGTTCAGGGTATCTCCAACCAGGCGCCTGACGCTCCTGTTGTAACGGGGACTTCCTATGGGAAGATGGATCCCAAGGATACGGCCGTACTGAAGGTTTCTTCAGACGCAAGATGAAGTAAAAATATGTAAGAGAGAAAACCTCAACGTGGAAACTTAATATTGTTAAGCCGCACCTTTACTCAATAAGTTCTCGAGGGGATAGTTGATCGTCTTAGGAGAAGAGGTCTTGCATATACTTAAGTAGAATTATATTGCCAGCTCCTCTCCATTACTCCTAAGCTCACAACCAGTACAAGCATGCCCATCTCTTCTGGGCCACGGGCTGACATTCTGCCGAATGTCAGCCAGCTCTGCTAGTTCATTATCTGACGGGAAGTGTTTAGACAGTATCCTGATACACGCAACCAACTGCAGGAGAAAACTCTTCATATCGCTGTCCTGTTAGTGGCGAACTAACAGGTTACTGATAAGCTAGTCTAATATCAAACTCGCGGTCCCATTCGTATTCGTTTATGCAAGTCTCGTAGACAACCATTCAATGGTATCATTACGTTTAACAAGTCTATCGTCTTCTACAGTCTTCAACACGATAGCTTTGTCTACGGACTCCCGTGATGAGACACCTAAGCCGATGGCTTATACGGGCACTACCCATAGTCAGTGACGATAAGCACCTCAGTCAAGATAAGACTACTACGATCTAGAGATCGCTAACAACCTCCAGACATATTACAGTCTTTCGGAAACATATGGTAGTCGAAGGTCTACCACTTAACGGGAGGCTTCCTGGGCTTCCAGTATAGGTTACATACCTACCGCCATAGGCTTATCATGATCAGCGGTGTATGCACTCAAGAATGACCTCTCGTATAACCATTCGTTCGCCCTTTGCCCCCTCATAGATCCTACAAACAGCTTCCTGTTGGAAGGACAGCGACAACTTATATGGTATTACGCCGCCGTCTTCAATCATAGGCTTTTACTAGTAAACCACCAACTTGCCTTTAGTTGGCCCATGACGCATTGTCTTTACATCGGGGCTGGAGGGGGGTTTTGGACTCAGATTTCCCAATGTTTACCAGAGGCAAGATTTTCTTCGGTTCGCAGCCCAACAATGGATTACCTGATTGAGCCCAGATTAGAACCTCCTATATAATCTTGCGTAACAAACAATCCTATAACTTTTCCCGAAACTTCACATAACCTTTTACACTCAAGGTAGGCTAACTCTTATCCAAAAGTAGGGTAACCTCTTTGCCAAGGTAGGGTAACTATACTCCCTAAGGTAGGGTAACTACCTGCCTTAGGTAGGGTAACTCATCGGAACACTCGGAGTCCTTCTGAACTCGCAGCGTAGACTTTCCCTACCCAACCGGTATACCTTTTCACGTTCGTAGTCTAAGAACTACCATTTGCTTAGTCCACCTGGTAATCCTTTGATAGAGTTACTTGACTAGCCTAACCGTAACCCTTCCGGGCTCCAGCATGGGATAAGACCAAGTCTACTGTAAGATCCAGCAAGGTCGTTACACCCGTTTGGTCATCAGCCCCCCTCATTATCAATTTGGTCATCTTCGTTTCTTCCACGACCACTGGATTTCTACCCAGCATGCCTCTCCTGTCCTCAATCTCCTCACCGGCTTCCCCCCTACCAGGCTCGCCGGCTCTCCTGTCTTCCTCTCCTGCTTCCTCTTCGTGAGGCCTCAGGGGGCAATGCCTTTGGTTCTCCGTTGGTTTTCGCGATGGTGTTCGTTACTTGCTTACTGTTATTATTTTTCGATGCCCACGGCGTCGGCTATGGGGGGTGATTATGATGATGGCTTTCTTTACTCATGACTTTCCTTGGTTTGGGCTGTTGTTTCGGGCCAAGGTTGCTTTACTTTTTACGTTAGTCATCGTGGCGATGCTAGGAATTATGTTTTCCCACTTTGAAAGACCAGTTGTGTCATTTGAGATTGTTTGTTATTTTATTTGTTAGTGCTTTGGAATTAAGGCTTTTTCTATGTCATAGCGCGAGCTGCATGTATGTTTTTGGGCCAGAATCAATAAACATATGATGGAAAAAAAAAAGAAATTGAAAAAAAAGAAGCCGCTAGGCTATGACATCCTCCATCTCCGTTACAACTCCGGTCATTGCAATTTACTTCCTAATCGGGAACGACTCAACACCAGAGAAACTATCACTACTTTTCTGGTGAAGCACCCTCCCTCTTGGGGGGTGGTCGCCATCACTTTTATCACTTCCTTGCCTTCATGCATCGTCTTTACTGTTTTCTCTTGAGGTCTCCCCTCAAGACCGCACCTCCTACTCCATCTCAACATCTCAGGATGTTATTTTACCTCACTTCCCCGCTTTTGTTTGGCACCTCGCTTAACATTTGCACGGTCAGGTATACCCATTCTTGTTTCTCCAGATGGCGGGGAATCCAGTTTGCAGTAAGTGGAAACCTAGGAATCCTCTCAGCGGTTTTTCCAACAGGCCATGGTCGATTTCGCCACTTCCCTTCCCTTCACACATCCTGGTGGTGGTATCCCTCCCACTTAGTGACGCTTCCTCTCAGAGAATAAAGGGACTACATGAGAGAAGCGGTAATTATCCTGGATGTGTGAGGGTGCTTGGGAACCGCCTAGTTGGACACGAACACGTTTCCGTTAGCTGGATCACGCCTGGGTCCACCCCTCCTCTCCTCTCTCCCATCAGATTGGCTGGCACCCTAATGCCCCCCCTCCTCCCCTATCTTGGTTCCGTTACAGATATACGGTTCCTCCCTCCCTTGGCCGGCCGGTCTGGCCTTGGGATCCTCTGGCTGGTACGCTACTGCATTCCTCCTCCGCCTGGCTTGCACCCTACACAACTGCTACCGGCTGGCATCCTACTGCCTCTTTTCACACCCCGCTGGGATCATACTGCCGCTCATCTTGCTTGCCAAGAGGGCTGGGGTTCCTGATTCAACCTGCCACAGACCTCCGCCGCCTGCATTGGTCTACTACTCTCGTGCCTTCCCCTGGCACCTCCTTTTCGCTAAATCCATGGCCCTTAGTTCTGGCTAGTTCTCGTTCAAGGGCGTGGACGCAGCTAGGGTTGGATCTGGGGGTTGTTTTTCACTTGTAGGGTCTTTGTGGTTCACTGCCAGGTTGTTTCTTTTGGATTTCAGGGCGTTCTTGTGGCAGTTTATTGGTTCGTGACTGGGGAATGGTGGGTTTAGAGGGTTAGTTTTTATATCCCGCGAGGGTTTTCCGACAGCTCGAGAGGGCCTGGCTTTGCTGGAGGTTTTTGTAGTTTCATAGTGCGAGCTGCACATTCCTTCTTTGTACCTCTTAAATCAAATGAAAAACTGAGTAAAAAAGAAAGAAAAGCAGCTAGGCTATGAGCCGCTGACGACCTCTTCATGTCCCGCCATCTAAGTCAACTCACCACTGGCCCTCTCCTCTCCTCTTGTACGCGCCCCCCGCTGGCCGCCCCCATGCCTTCAAGGCAACTCTTCCCCTCTGACGCCCCAACCACCAATTGGGCGGAGGATTCTGCCCACGACAACGACATGAAACTGTAAATGAGAGCACAACCTGCGCCCTCATTATCAGATGCTTCACTATGTTCCTACTACCACCCTGGCGCTTCGGTTCCTGAGTTTTCCTTCGTTCCGCATAATTGTCTTGGTAGCAGTTATGTTTTTCAAGCTTCATTTTCATTTTTTACCTGCTCGAAGAATTCCCCTCTTGTTGTTGCTTTGCAAGATGTTCCTTTATTTAAGGGCCGCCCATTAGGCGCAAGCTTTTATGAATGTTTTTCTCCCCCCACTTCTTCCGAGTACAAGACACGTGTGGCTGTCTATGTATCTGAGCGGGTGCTTTCTGTTGTTTCTGTTCGTCCTTTGTTTTTTTGGGCGGGATGACTCCAGGGGCATGAACTTTCGCTCCCCTCCGCATGTTTTTGGTTCCCCACACCTGTTGTTCTGCTTGTACAATTCCTACTCAACTGCCACCAGTAATGGGGTACCACGCACCTTATCTCCTGATCTTCTTTTCCCACAGCATCTGTTCCCTATGCTTTCGCTTGGGGACTTCAATCTTCACCACCACCTCCCTGACCCCCTGCGGGCCATCACACATTCAGTGCTTTCGGTTTCGGAACCATACTTTACTAAGGCCTCAGGCAACGCCTTCTCCCTCCTCAACCACCCTGGCGTCTATACCATGTTCTCCTTTGACAAGCTATCCAGGCCCTCCGTCCTGGACCTAGCCTTTGCCAACTACAGCCTTCTCCCTGACTTCCACTCTTGGAGTATCTCTCTTCCCTCCACCGGTGCTGACCATGTTGCTATTTCCATTTCCTTTGAGCAACTCTCCAGGTCCGTCCCCCCCCCTAGGCCCAACTGGAAAGCGACACACTGGTCCACTGGTGCCTCCATTTTGAAGTCCGGTGACCACCCTCTGGCTCCCTCCTTTCCCACCTCGTCCTCGCTCATCTCATAGTTCGACTCAAGCCTTGCCTCCATTACCACCCCGGTGCTATCAGGTACCCCTACCAAGCACCCGCCCCTCAACTCGAAACCTTGGTGGTCCCCCAACCTCTCAAGCCTCCATCGCATTCACCATCATGCCTCACCCGGCTTTCGCAATAGCTCTGCCACTCGCTGGGAGCTGACCCAGGTTCCCAACTCCCACTTCAAGTCAATCAAGAAAGCCAAGGCCACCCACTGGGACCAGGTCCTCTCATCTGCAGACTCGCGCTCCATTTGGGATGCCAAGACGTTCATGTACGGCCGGGCTCCTGAAGGTTTCCCTTCGCTCCCCAATGCCTCTACCCCTCTCAAGATTAACTTGGCTTTCATTACTCACTTTTTCCCCCTCACGCCAGCTTCCCCTCCTCCTTCAGTTCTCCTCCCTCCCTTTTCTGGCGTCCCTCCCATCACTCAAGATGAAGTCTCTCTTGTTTTGCGCCGCTCCTCCTCCTCGTCCGCCCCTGGCCCTGACACAATCCCATATGGAGTCTGGAAAAATATCCATCAGGCCAACTAAGATCACCTCCCATCGCTGCTCACACCCCTCCTGCTACATAGCTTCCACCCCTCCTCCCTAAAGAAAGCAAACAGCATTGTCCTTGACAAGCCTGGCAAGGCTGACTACTCCACCACAGCTACGTTCCGCATCATTGTCCTCCTGGAAACGGTCTCGAAGATTCTGGAAAGAATCATGGCTTACCGCCTTGCTGCTTTCTCTGGCTCAACCTCCCTCTTCAACCTCCACCAATGTGGGTTATTGGCTGGGCTAAGCTGCTATGACGCAGTTGCCACCCTCCAACATGAAGTCCACCTGCTCCAAACCACGCGCCTCAAGGTCTCCTCCCTCTTCCTCGACATCAAAGATTGGTTCGACAACGCCAACTCCAACCTACTCTGCACCATGCTTCGCCGTTTCTCTACTGCGAGTTACATGGTCTCCGGATTTTGTCCTTCCTCACCTCCCGTCAGTGGCAGCTGGTTTTTCAAGGTGCCCCTGGAGTCTTTTCACCAGTCTCAGTTGGGACCCCTCAGGGCTCCCCTATTACTCCTTTTTTGTTTGTTATATATGTTTCTCGCCTTCATTTCTCCATCCCCCCAGGTGTTTGTAATTTCCCACGTCGATGATGTTTCTGTCACAGTGGGCTCTTCCTCCTACCGCTCTAACATCAGGCTCTTACAACAAGCCTTCCTCTCCCTCAGTAGTTGCGCTGCTCCCCTGGGGGTCTCCTTCTCCGGCCCCAAAACTGGGCTCATCCACTAGCGTACGTCCCGGGTCAGCAATCCCGTCTGTCATGCCGCTATCTCAATCAACTGCCTCCTTTTCAGCCCGACCGCTGAGCTCCAGTGGCTCAGCTACTGGCTCACCTGCTCCTTGGAGATTTCCTCCCACTTCCACCGCCGGGTGGCCCTGGCCTGGGCTTCCTTCGCCCTCATCAAGCGGCCCAGCCCCACCGGGAAAGGCCCTTCCCCCTGGTGTTGTCGGAAACTGGCTGTTAGACTTCTTTTCCCAGTCCTCACCTATGGCGCTGACCTCCTTATCCCCAACACCACCATCCTTCGCAAACTCGACTCCTTCTGGCATGAGGTCCTTCGCTGGATCAACAACTGTTTCAGGGCCACCGCTCCCACCATCCTCTACCCTGAAGCCTCCCTCCCCCCTATCTTTCTAGCCTTGTAGCATAAGAGAAAGCTAGTTGCCTTTCGCCTCCTTTGTTCTCTGGCTCATATCAATCCTGCATCTGCCCGCCTAGACCCGCGTGTTCCCACTTGGGACACCTGGCGCGCCCCCTCACACCGTCGCGTCCTGGCCCCTGTGCGCGGGTCTTATCGTCCCCCCCTCTGGTCCACCGCCCTCTCTGCTACACGGCACCACCTCCCCATCGATGCCATCGCCTTCTCTATCAAAGACCTCTTGCCCGACAGGCTCCCCCTGGTCTCCCCTCACCTTCTACTCCCCCGCCCATATGACCCGGCGGGCGTCCCACCCTACGGCACCCTCAAATCCATGGTTGTCGCCTCTACCTTAGCTTCCTGGGTTGCCCTACCGACCCCCACCTTCTACGCCTTTCCTTCAACCTTTACTCCTCACCCCTTCATGGACATGCCCAAGTTCTCTGCCGGCCGGCTTCATCAGATGAGGGGGGGCAAGAGCTACCTTGCTGCCCACAGCTCTTGGTCCAACCGTGACGCCCCTACCCTGTGTCCCTTCTGCAAAGAGACAGATGAGAGCTTCGATCATGCCATCCTCCACGGTCTGGCTAAGGCCCAGGAAAGAGCATCCCACCTTCAGGGTATCTCCAGCCTGGCGCCAGACGTTCCCGTTTGGTCTTCAGCCCCCTTGATTATCAATTTGGCTTGCTTCATTTCTTCCACGGCCACTGGGTTTCCGCCCAGCATGCCTCCCTTAGCCTCTAACCTTTCACGAGAGTCCGCTCTACCTGGCTCGCCTGCTCTCCTATCTTCCTCTCCTGCTTCCTCTTTGTGTGGCCTCAAGAGGCAATGCCTTTGGTTCAGCATTGGTTTTCGCGGTGGTGTTCGTTACTTGTTTACAGTTATTGTGGTTGGGTGCCCACGGCGTCAGCTTTGGGTGGTGTTCATGATGATGGGTTTCATTACTTATGACTTTCGTTGGTTTAGGTTGTTGTATTGAGCTGAGGTTACGTTACTTTTTACGTTAGTTATCATTGGCGATGCTACGGATTATGTTTTCCCGCCTTGAAGAACTGCTTGCATTATTTGAGTTTTGTCATTTCTTTTGTTACTGCATTGGAATTAACGCTTTTTGTATGCCATAGCGCGAGCTGCATATCCATTTTTGGGCCAGAATCAATAAATATTTGATGGAGAAAAAAAAAAAGAAAAAAAAAAAAAAAA
>QLOI01002335.1:0-10952 GCA_003313605.1 Tuber umbilicatum | reverse complement strand
AAAAAAAAAAAAAAAAAAAAAAAAAAAAAAAAAAAAAAAAAAAAAAAAAAAAAAAGCAGCTAGGCTATGACATCCTCCGTCTCCGTTACAACTCCATTCGTTAAAATTTGCTTCCTAATCCGGAACGACTCAACACCATAGAAACTATCACCACTTTTCGGGTCCAGCACCCTCCCCCTTGGGGGGTGCTGGCCATCACTTTCATAGCTTCCTTGCCTTCGGGCATCATCTTTACTCTTCTCTCTTGAGGGCTACCCTCAAGACCACTCCTCCTACCCCATTCCAGTATCTCAGGATGTTGTTTCTCTACACTTCCCCGCTTTAGTCTAGCACCTTGCTTAGCATCAGCACGGTCGGGTATGCCCATTCGTGATTTTTAGACAGCTGGGAATCCAGTTTGTGGTAAGCAGAAACCTGGGAATCCTGTCAGGGCTGTTTCCAACAGGCTGCGGTCCATTTCGCCACTTCCCTTCCCTTCACACATCCTGGTAGTGGTATCCCTCCCACTTAGTGACGGTTTCTTTCACAGAATAAAGGGACTACATGAGAGAAGCGGTAATAAACCTGGATGTGTGAGGGTACTTGGGAACCGCCTAGAAAGACACGAACATGTTTCCGATAGTTGGATTACGCCCGGGTCTACCCCTCCTCCCTTCCCTCCCATGGTATTGGCTGGCACCCTACTGCCCCCCGCCTTCCTCCACCTTGGTTCCGTCACTTCAACAGGGTTCCTTCCTCCCTCTGCCGGCCCGCCGGGCCTTGGGATCCTCTGGCTGGTACCCTCCTACCTTCCTCCTCCACCTGGCTTGCACCCTAAACAACTGTTACCAGCTGGCACCCTTCTGCCTCTTTTCATACCCCGCTGGCATCATACTGCCGTTCATCTTGTTGCCAAGAGTGCTGGGGTCCCTGATTCGACCTGCCACACACCTGCGCCGCCTGCATTGGTCTACTACTCTCTTGCCTTCCCCTGGCACCTCCTTTTCGGTACATCCGGGACCCTTAGTTCTGGCTAGTTCTGGTTCAAGGGCGTGGACGCAGCTAGGGTTAGATCTGGGGGGTAGTTTTTCACTTGTAGCCTTTGAGAGGTTCATGGTTGGGTTGTTTCTTTTGGATTTCAGGGCATTCTTGCAGAGGTTCATTGGTTCGTGACTGGGGAGAGGTGGCTTTCAGGGGTTAGTTTGTATACCCCTTGAGGGTATTCTGACAGCTCTGGAGGCCCTGGCCTAGGTGAAGGTTTTTGAGGTTTCATAGCACGAGCCGCACATTCCTTCTTTGTACCGCTTAAATTAAATGAAAGGTCAAGGGCGTGGACGCAGCTAGGGTTGGATCTGGGGGGTAGTTTTTCACTTGTAGGGTTTTAGGGGTTCACTGTTGGGTTGTTTCTTTTGGATTTCATGACATTCTTGTGGCGGTTTATTGGTTCGTGACTGGGGAGAAGTGGCTTTCGAGGGTTAGTTTTGATACCCCGCGAGGGTTTTCTGGCGGCTCAGGAGGGCCTGGCCTAGGTGTGGGTTTTTGTGGTTTCATAGCGCCTGCTGCACATTCCTTCTTTGTACCGCTTAAATTAAATGAAAAACTGAGTAAAAGAAAAACGCAACGCGGCTATGGCGAAAGAAAACCCTTAAAACAACACGCGCAAACAAATAAAAAACCAAAACTACTATCATCCTTCCCTGTCCAAAGTATAAAGCAATATATGAAAAGAAAACCTTCGACACTGCACCCTATAGATGACTATAACCAAACGTATAAACATCAAAATAACCAAAAATCTGCAACAAAATAAATTTTCCTATCTGATGACGAAGGGGGGAGTTTTTGTGACTTCGGGGGTTGGTTTAGAGCGTCTCCTACTGTGTGTCTGAAGAAGAGGGTGAGGACCAAGGTAGGCCGGACAGCGTGAAGTGGGACGAGCTGCCACTGTATGAGGAGGGGGACCTAGATGTCCGTAGGTTTTCGGCGACGGGAAGGAGGGGTGGGCACGAGTGTCAGGAAGTTGATTCTGGTGATACGAATGAATCTCGCCATTTCGACCAGGAGGTGGATGGATGTCCAAAGGGGTGCAGAGGTGGCTATTGAGCTAACAGAGGGCATATGGGCAGCACGGAGAGCGGCTGTGGCTGGACATTCCAGGATCGCACGCTGCATATCTTCTGGGGGGCGAAGGCACCTAGGGCAGGAGCGGGAATGGTCTGGAGGTGTTGGCCATGAAGTGTGGTCGGCCAGGTAGCTGTTGTGAGAACCCATTTGATGGATGCGCCCGGCAATAAAGCGATCAAGGCCCATAAAAGGGTGGGGGGTGGTAGAGAAGGTGCGGGTGTAGTAGGGGGGAAAGGGGAGGTCAGCCCATTCTGTGTGGGAGAGGGAGTTGATCTGGGAGTGAGTGGCAAGGTAGCTAGCGACTGGGGGAGAGTCTCCAGGGAGAATGCGAAGGGCAGGCAGGGCGGAGGGGGGGTGAGGGTGGGGGTTGAAGGGAGAAATGGGGTGGAGTAGTAGGTCGATTGGGAGGTGGGTGGTGGTGCCTGGGCAGTGGTTTGGTTCCGCCAGCCAGTAGCGGGGGCCCCAGGCCTCTGACCTGGAGGGTATGTTGGACCTGCAAGAATGGGGGGTGTGGTACCGATCCTAGGAGGGGAAAAGAGGGCTTGTTCTGGCAGTAGCTGGGTTGACACGAGGGGAGGAGCGGGCAATGCTTAGGGCAGCCAGTCGGCGTTTTCTTGCGAGAGCCAGGTGGAGGGGCTGGATGCAGGCCTCTGTGGAGAGTATGTTGGTAGAGGTGGAAGTGAACAGGTTGGTAGTCCACCTTAGTGCTTTGTTCCACAGGACTGTCATTTTGGAGAGTGTGCCTGCGGTTGGAACAAATACCTCCGCTCCGTAGGTAAGGATGGGGAAGATGAGAGTGGTGACTAGCTTCTGATTCATTTAGGAGGGGGGGCCTTTTCCTGGTGGGGGGGAGAGTTGATGACTTATGGCTAGTTCTCCTTGAGCGAGCGCTAGACGCTTGAGAAAGTGGGGCGAAGTGTGAAGTGATGGGGTAAACCAGAAGCCCAGCCACCGCAAGAGTTGGGACGGGGGAAAGGTTTGTCCTTGTAACGAGATTGCATTGGTGGCAGGGGGGGTGCGTTGTTGCTTGGTTCGCCAGTGGATAAGTTCAGTCATTGCGATGGAGAAGCTGATGTGGAGGTGGGATGCGGTCTCTAGGAGGTTGTCGAAGATGGACGAGAGGGTAACAATATTTTGTTGGTAGGAGGAGGAGCCAGTGGTGATTGCAATGTCGTCACCGTATGACAGCATCAGGCCTTTGGGCAGAGAGGGGTGGAGAGTTGATATGTATATGAGGAACAAGAGTGGTGAAATGGGGGAGCCTTGGGGGGCTCATACTGAGACGGGTTCCATTGTGCCTGGCGAACCTTGAAAGACCAGGGAGCAACTTCGGTCTTGTAGAAAGGACGAGACCCAGTTTGAGAGGTAGGGTGGAACTGCCTTGGAAGACAGCATATCATGGAGGATTTCAGAACGGATATTGTCAAAGCCTCCTTTGATGTCAAGAAAAAGGGACGAGACCATCAACTTGACTTTTTGTAGGGCACGGACTTCGTTGAACAGGACGAGCGCAGTGTCCGTTGTGGAGAGCAGGGCTAAGGAGCCACACTGATGAGGGTGTATTAGACCTAAGCGCCTGACCATGCTGGCTAGGCGGAGGGCGTAGATTTGTTCCAGTATTTTGGAGAGGGTGGGTAACAGAACGATAACCCGGAAGAAGGATGGTGAGGTATAGTCCGTTTTTCCCGGTTTATCTAGTACTATTCCTCGTGCCTTTTTGAGTGATGGGGAGTGGTGGCCATAGGCGAGGAGTGGGGAGAGGAGGGAAGATATGATGGACTGGTTAGCGGAGTGAACCTGGTTCCATACTCCGTAGGGGATACTGTCTGGTCCTGGCGCTGAGGGATTGGAGGAGGCACGAAGTGCGGCGGAAACCTCTGCTATGGTAATGGGATTGAAAGAGGGGTCGATGCGTATGGGGTTTGGGCGAACAGGGGGGCGTGAGAGGAAGAAGTGGTCTAATAGGGTTTTATTGACAAGGGTTGGGCCGTCAATGCAAGGAATGGAGGGGACCCTGGGGGGAGGCCTTCCTGCAACCAGCCTTTTGGCCGTCCAGATGGTTGACTTGTCGACATTTGCCAGGAAGGTTGACCAGTGCTTTGTATTGGCTTTCTTGAGTTCGCGATGGTAGCAGGAACTTGCTTTCCAGAGCTCCAGGTGCTGTATGGACGAAGAGGGATGAGCTCGGGCTGACCACTAAGTCCTGCGTAGCCCTTTTCTTAGAGCAGTGAGGACGGGTGACCACCACGGCTTGAAGTGGGGGAAGGGTCTTTTCAGAGGTGTATTGGAGGAGAGGATATGAGAGATCCGGGAATAATTAGTGTCAAACCAGGCATCCAGCGAGGGGGCTGCAGCCTGGATCGCGGGTTGAGGAACATGGATGGCTTTGAGAAGGGGAGTGACGTCTTCCCACACGGTTTTGGCCCAATTGAGCTTGGGAGGTGGGGGGCGCCGAAGGGGGGTCGCGAGCTCTATGGCTATGGGAACGTGATCCGAGCCTGTGGAGGGCCATGGGACGGACCAGGAATCAAAGTAAGGGGACAAATGGGCATTCGCAAAGGAGAGGTCAAGACTCTCCCTCCTCTCGGCTCGCTTCCTTCAACAGGACCAGGCCCTCCGCGAGTCAGAAAACACCACCCCAGTCGTGGTCTCTGTCCTCCCTCAAGATCTCCACCTACTTGGGCCTGACCTCCATCGTGACGGCTCCAAGATTCGTCTCTTCAACCGCATGAGGAATGTCCACCTCGCTCACCCCACCTCCCACAATACCCAATGCCGCAAATGCTATCGTTTCGGCCACTCAAAACCCCTCTGCAAGGAGGATCAACACACATGCCCCATCTGTGCTAAACCCCATTCAAGGGCAGAACACAGGTGCGCAAATGAGACGTGCCCCAAACAGGGTAACCTCAAGATGGTCCCCGACTGCTGTACCGCAACTCCTTCACTCTGCATCAACTGCAACGACGAACACCAGGCAACTTCTTTCACCTGTCCGACAAGGGCTGCCCTGAAAGAGGCTGCCAGGCTCCCCAGGGATCAGGTCATTCCTGACGCGCCCCAGTAGAAGCACTCCTCGGTCAACCCCGTCACTCCCCAACAACAACACTCCTCGTGCCAGCCTCCCGTGAACACGGCCCAGCAGGTCGGTGCTGATGGCCTATTCATGTCCCGCCATCTGAGCCAACTTACCACCCGCCCCCTCCCCTCCTCCTCTGGCACCCGCCCTCCCCTAGCCGCCCCCATGCCCGCAAGACAGCTTTTCCCTCCTGGCGCCTCTACTGCCAATTGGGAGGAGGATTCTACCCACGACAACGACATGGAATTGTAAATGAGAGCACAACCTGCACCCTCATCACCAGATGCTTCACTACGTTCCCACTCCCCCCCTGGCGCATGGTTCCTGAGCTTTCCTTCGTTCAGCATAATTGTCTTGGTAGCAGTTATGTTTTTCATGCTTTGTTTTCGTTTTTTACCTCTGCGAAGAATTGCTCTCATGTTGTTGCTTTGCAAGATATTCCCTTGTTTGAAGGCCGCCCACTAGGTGCAGGCTCTTATAAGTGTTTTTTTCCCCCCACTTCCTCCCAGTACAAGACACGTGTTGCTGTTTATGTTACTGAACAGGTGCTTTCTGTTGTTTCTGTTCTTCCCTTGTTTTTTGGACGGGGTGACTACATGGGTGTGAACTTTCGCTCCCCTCAGGGCGTTTTTAGTTCCCCTCATTTGTTGTTTCGTCTCTACAATTCCTACTCCACCGCTACCCGAAACGGGTCACTTCATACTTTATCTCCTGATCTTCTTTTCCCCCAACATCAGTTCTCTACACTTTCGCTGAGGGACTTCAATCTTCACCACCACCTCCCTGACCCCCAGCGGGCCATCCCACACTCAGAGCTTTCGACTTCTGAACCATACTTTTCTAAGGTCTCCGCCAATGCCTTCTCCCTCCTTAACAACCCTGGCGTCTATACCAGATTCCCCTTCGACAACCTATCCAGGCCCTCTGTCCCGGACCTAGCCTTTGCCAACCACAGCCTCCTCCCTTACATTCACTCTTGGAATGCTTCTCTCCCCTCCACGGGTTCTGACCACATTTCTGTTTCCATTTGCTTTGGGCCGCTCTCTGCGTCTGTCCCCCCCCCCCAGGCCTAATTGGAAAGCCACCATTTGGTCCACTGTTGCTCCCATCCTCCATTCCGTTACCGTCCCCCTGGCTCCCTCCTTCCCCACCTCGTCCTCGCTTGCCTCTTGGTTCGACTCAATCCTGGCCGCTATTACCACCCCGGTGCTGTCGGCTACTCCCACCAAGCGCCCCTCCTCCTACTTACAGCCCTGGTGGACCACAAACCTCCCCAGCCTCCGCCACATTTACCATCACGCCTCACCCAACTTCCGCAACGGCTCTACCACTCGATGGGAGCTGACCCAGGCTCGCAACTCTCACTCCAAGGCGATCAAGAAAGCCAAGGCCACCCACTGGGACCAGTTCCTCACGTCTCTGGACTCGCGCTCCTTTTGGAATGCCAAGAGGTCCGCGTACGGCCTGGCTTCTGAACGTTTCCCTTCGCTCCCCAATGCCTCCACTCCTCTCGAGATCAACTCGGTTCTCGTTACTCACTTTTTCCCTCTCCCCCCACCTTCTCCGCCTCCCTCAGTCCTCCTCCCTCCCCTGCCCTACATCCCTCCCGTCACTCAAGATGAAGTTTCTCTTGTTCTATGCCGCTCCTCCTCCTCATCCGCCCCTGGCCCTGACACTATCCCATATGGAGTCTGGAAAAATGTCCATCGGGCTAACAAAGACCTTCTCCCGTCACTGCTCACCCCCCACCTCCTTGATGGCTTCCACCCCTCCTCCTTGAAGAAAGCGAATGGCATCGTCCGCGACAAGCCCTGTAAGGCCGACTACTCCACCCCAGCTTCGTTCCGCATCAATGTTCTCCTAGAAACGGTCTCGAAAATTCTGGAAAGGATTATGGCCTATCACCTCGTTGCCTTCTCCCGCTCAACCCCCCTCCTTAACTTCAACCAAGGTGGTTCTCTGGCTGGGCTCAGCTGCTACGACACAGTGGCCACCCTCCAACATGAGGTCCGCCTCCTCCAAGCCACCCGCCTAAAGGTCTCCTCCCTCTTCCTCGACATCAAAGGTGGGTTCGACAACATCAACTCCAACCAACTCTGTAACATGCTCCACCGGTTCTCCACTCCGAGTAATATAGTCGCCTGGATTTCGTTCTTTCTCACCGCCCATCAGTGCCGCCTAGTTTTTCAAGGTGCCCCTGGAGTTTTTTCACTTGTTTCAGTCGGGACCCCTCAGGGCTCCCCTATTTCACCTCTTTTATTTGTCATTTATGTTTCCCGCCTTCACATCTCCATCCCTCGAGGCGTTGTAATTTCCCGCGTTGATGATTTTTCAGTCTCTGTGGGCTCTTCCTCCGATCGCTCTATCATGAGGCTCTTACAATAACTTTTCTTTCCCTAAGCTGTCACGCTGCCCCCCTGGTGGTCTCCTTCTGCGTCCCCAAAACCGACCATATCCACTGGCGTACGTCCAGGGACCGCAATCCGGTCTGTCACGCCCCGATCTCAATCAACTCTCTCCTCTTCAACCCGACCGCTAAGCTTTGGTGGCTCAGCTACTGGCTCACTCCCTCCCTAGAAACTTCCTCCCACTTCCATCGCCGCCTGGCCCTGGCCTGGGCTTCCTTCGCACTCATCAAGCGGCTCAGCCCCGCCGGGAAAGGTCTTTCTCTCTGGTGCTGTCGAAAACTGGCTGTTGGCCTTCTGTTCCCAGTCCTCACCTATGGCGCTGACCTACTCATCCCCAACGCCACCATTCTTCGCAAAGTTGACTCCTCCTAGCATGAGGTCATTCGCTGGATCACCAATTGTTTCAGAGCCACTGCCCCCGCCATCCTCTACTGCGAAGCCTGCCTCCCCCCTATCTTCCTGGCCCTGCAGCACAAGAGAAAGCTCGCTGCACTTCGGCTCTTTTGTTCTCAACCTCACCACAATCCTGCGTCTGCCCGCCTGGAGCCGCGCGTTCCCACCTGGGACCCCTGGCATGCCCCCTCACACTGTCGCCTCCTGGCTCCTCTGCGCGGGTCCTATCGTCCTCGCCTCTGGTCCACTGCCCCCTCTTCTTTTCGCCGCCACCTCTCCCTCGATGCTATCGCCTTCTCTATCAAGGACCTCCTGCCTGACAGGCTCCCACTGGCCTGCACTCACCTACTACTTTCCTGCCCGTATCACCCGGCCGGTGCCCCACCCTACGGCGCCCTCAAATCCCAAGTTGTCGCCTCTATCTTCGCTTCCTGGGTTGCCCTGCCAACCCCCCCCTCCTATTTGTTTCCTCCTTCCTTCACTTCTTACGCCTTCATGGGTTTACCCAAGTTCTCTGCCGGCCGACTTCATCAGATGAGGGCCGGCAAGAGCTCCCTTGCTGTCCAAACCTTATGGTTCAACCGTGACACCTCTACCCTATGCCCCTTCTGTGAGGAGACGGATGAGACTTTCGATCACGCCATCCTCCCCTGTCCGGCTAAGGCCCAGGAAAGAGCAGCCCACCTTCAGGGTATCTCCAGCCTGGCGCCTGGCGCTCCTGTTTGGTCTTCAGCCCCCTTTATCATCAATTTGGCCCGCTTCATCTCTTCCACGGCTACTGGTTTCCCGCCCAGGATGCCTCCCGTAGCCTCTGACTCCGCTCAGGCGTCCCCCCTACCTGGCTCGCGTGCTCCCCTGTCTTCCTCTCCTGCTTCTTCTTTTTGAGGCCCCAGGAGGCTACTCTTTTGGTTCACCGATGGTTTTTGCGGTGGTGCTCGTTACTTGCTTACTGTTATTGTGGTTGGATGCTCATGGCGTCAGCTCTGGGTGGTGATTATGATGATGGGTTCCCTTACTTATGTCTTTCCTTGGTTCGGGCTGTTGTTTTGAGCCAAGGTTACAGTTCTTTTTACCTTAGTCATCGATGGCGATGCTAGGGATTATGTTTTCCCGCTTTGAAGGATTGGTTGCGTTATTTGAATTTTGTTGTTTCCTTTGTTACTGCGTTGGAATTAAGGCTTTTTGTATGCCATAGCGCGAGCTGCATGTACGTTTTTGGGCCATAATCAATAATCATATGATGGAAAAAAAACAAAGAAAAAAGGAGAGGTCAAGAATGCTGGGCCGGGAGGTGCCGTAAAAAGGAAAGCATATGAATTCCCAATGGGTGTTGAATAGGGAGAATCCAAGGTCCGAAGCTTTTTCAAGGTAGGGGGAGGAGAGTCTTAGTTCAGAGGGGGAGAATTCTCTAAGTATGTTGGCAAGGGGGTGGTGTATGTTGAAATCGCCTAGAACCAAGGTCGGGACATCTGAGTCTTGGAACCAGTCAATTGGGGATAGAGTGCGTGTGAGGCCTGTGGGGCCTGAGGTGGTGGAGTAGCCGTTCGCAATTTGAAGGGTGGTGAGCGTTCTATTAAACAGGCCACCAGGGGAGTGGATTTTCAGGATTCTCATATCTGAGGTGGGGAAACTTGAGGTGATGCTGGTGGCTTTATTGAGGGATTGTGCTATGTGGAACGCTGTCTTGGGCGGGGTCAGAGGGGACGTGGGGGAAGCTGATAGGGTGAGGTATCCTGGGAAAGAGGGAAGACGGCCGAGCCTGGTAGGGGGGTCCTGGAGGGCCACAACTTGGGGTGAAAATTTTACCGTAAAAGAATGAAATAAAGTAAAAAACACATTCCAGCTGCAAAGACAGTTTTGTTGACAAATGACTAGGGAGGGGGTATTTAACGTATTGTTAGAAGTGGGGGTTGTGCGTCTAGCACCCAGGTCTTTGTTGAGAGCAGGGGAGACTCTATTCATAGTCGCGCGGGGGGGGTTGTGGCGCGTGAACTGTGACAAGGTTGAAGCGGGCGTTTTCGAGGGCATCATCGTCCTGGATTACGTTGAAGTTACCGCCGAAGCAGGACTGTCTGGTTATAGACAGAGGGAAGAAGCCAAGGGCCCGTTATGGGGCAGGGGCGGGTACTGGGGCCCTTTTTGGCTGTTTTCCCAGATGTTTTGCGGTGAGGGGGGGAGGGTGGTCTTCTTGCTGTTGGTGGCGGGGAGGTCTGATGGGCCTTAGTTAGGAGGGGCAGAGGGGCAGGGTTGGCGGTAGGCCGGGATGTGATAGTATCCATGCGATCTTCCAGTAGATAGTCGGCCGGGACAGGACGTGCAGGACAGGAGCGATCGAAGGTGGCGTGGGGGTTACCACAGCAGGCACAGGGGAGGCCTGAGGCAAGGCAACAGTCTGGAACTGGTCAAAGGTTACCATCTCTGGGGCATCCAGGGTTGGTGCAGCGATGGTCGGAGTGGGTGAGGTGACCGGCGCAGAGGGAGCATGTATGGTGTAATGCTTTGCATATTGCCTGAATCTGCCCGTGTCTAAGACACTTCCCGCATTGGGCATAGTGGCTGGAGGTGTGGGCAGGTCGAGCCGAAAAACTTTGGGAGAAGATTCAGATTCTGCTTCCCATTCTTCCTGCATCTTCTGGGGTGAGGACCATGACTATCGAGGTGGCTTCTTTCTCATTTCTGACTTCAGGATCAGGTTGGAGGAAGCGGGAGTCCAGGATTTTGATTTTGCAGGCGTTGGGGATAGATGTGGACATGACGGAATGCATGTCTTCCTTGAGGGGGGAAAGTACATCCGTTGGTACACTATGGATAACCACTTGGGTTTCGGAAGGTGCAAGGCAGAAGGTGTCATAAGGGTTGTCCCCAACGGGGAAAGCTTGGTTGAGACTGGAGGTGAGGAGGGCAATATAACGGGGGCTCCCTGTGGGAAGATGGATCCCAAGGATGCGGCCGTACCGAAGCTTTCTTCG
>QLOI01002333.1:0-87422 GCA_003313605.1 Tuber umbilicatum | reverse complement strand
CTCCACCACCTCCTCCCGCTCCTCTTCAACCTCCTCCTCCTCTTCCGGACCATGATTATTCTGATTTCCATATGGCCGTCTATGCAGGGGAGGCGTTCTAGGATTACCAGGGTCATGATGGCATCAGAACAACAGGTCCATTGGTTTGTTTGGCAGACTCAGCCCCCGTCAGATGCAGACGTGCCGGCTGAACAGGATGGAAATCCTCTCCGAAATCAGTAGTGGTTCCTTCTGATTGTCAATAAGCAGGATTAGGCTGTGCCGCGTAGTATGATGAGATGACGATACCTAACCCCAAGTGCCACCACCCTTCCTATTTGAAGGAATAAGTGGGGCAGGGTGGATTCTGTCAGGTTCAGCCAGGAGACCACTCCCTGGGCCTGCCACTGGACCTTGTCCAACCCAGATGGGAGCGGACCATCCAGGCGGAACTCCGATGGTATATCAAACTAAAGGTGGACGGTATGTGGGCCTGCGAAATCTATTATTCACATTAACATAAACCATATATCTCCCGCAGATAGTTTGAGGTGACTTACGGTCGTTTCTGGCAGCAGTGGCGGTGGCGGCGGCAGGAAGAACAGGTGCAGAAGCCACAGTTAAGCCCAGGGCAGTCAATGTTCTCAAATGCTTTTTTGCTACATCTTTTAGCGAAGAATCCAAACGCTCAGTAAACAACCTCCCTCCAACTGAGTTGACCGCCCAGCAGGGTGCCATGCCATTGCTGGCAATGGGCCCCACTATTAGGGCATAGGCCTGAATGGCTGCCCACTGGGCTGGTGTTGCGTCCCTATACCCCAGAATCTGCTTGTACTCCATCTTGCGCTTCATGGTGGTCTGCAAGGTAATATATTCACGACTGTAGGTAGCCAGGTTTGGGAACCGGCAGACTTGCTTGCACCAATACACATCGCCATAGTTTTCATGGCCTGGTGCTCTTGAGCCAACAAGTCCACCTTTTGAGGCTGGCAGCAGTGGATTAGGTTATTTTATTTTTTTCTGATGAAAAGCTATGATATAAAAGCAAAAGAAATATGCCGGAATAAGGATTGAATTCTTTACATACCAGAACAGAAGTTAGAAAGGTCCCACAGTTGATGGGCGGTTGGCAACTTGCATAGATCAAAACAGCGGTGTGGAGGATTCTCAGCTGTAAACATGTTAAAGTTATTGAATTGAATTGAGTACTTACCCGTAAAGGCTTGGTCCATGGACAGTTTGTGTCTTTGTGGATGGGGGGTTGATACATTGGTACTCAATGGATGTGTTGATGAAAGGAGAGCTTGTTTGATAGGAAACGGTATTGGGAGGAGATAGAGGGATGAGTGAGAAAGTAGTGGAGAAAGAAAGGGCCAAAGGAGAGGAGGAAGGGGGTGGGTTTTATATGGTACCCTCAAAAGGGCTTTGGTCGGTTGAATCAGGATTGTACACTCTACAATCATTGGTATCTTAAGAAACATTTCGCATGACCATGATGGCGAAAATAATCTTATAAGCCACAAAGGAGCTGCAAAATGTAGTGAAGGTCCTACTTAATATATCTCAACATACTAGAGGGCTTGAAGCCGAACACTATACTTGAAAGCACTAATAAACACTTAATAGCTAGAAACTATACTCCAAAATCTTATATTATACTAGGAAGACATATGAAGCTACAAATGACATGAAAGGTATGGGCTAAGACAGCCACGGCTTGTCACTTACTGCTGGGTCGGAGGCAGACGTTCTTCATCTGAGAAGAACCTTTTTTTGCTAATTTTGTACCCCCCTCCAATACTCCTCCTCCTACTCGTCCTCTTCTACTACAGGCTTATCAGGGCCGTCCCAATTATTCCAAGACTGATATCGCTAACTGCTCATAGGAGGAGTTCCATCTTTATTATCAGCATCATGATGGCAAAGAAAAAGAAGACAGATAGGCTCATTTGCCGGACTCAATGACAACCAGATATGGATGAGCCAGCTTGACGAGATTAAAATCATTTCCGAGATTGGCAGCGGCTTCTCCGGATCGTCGATGAGCAAAAGCGTACTGTACTTGTTCGCACCAATGAGCTGGCGATATCTGATTCTGTGCACTATAATATGGTCAATTTCTGCATGCAAGTGCTCTATGGTAGGCTCAATCAGCTCAAGTCAACAGACTGCTTTGTGTGTTATCCACTGTATGTTGCTCAGTCCTGGAAGTAGTAGTTCCTCAGGGCAGACCTTAGAAGGTATATCGACCCAAAGGCGGACGGAGAATGGGCCTGCCAAACCTGCGAGATTTAAATTAGCACATTAGATATAGGTTAACTGTGGAGATTTTTAGTAAACTTACAAGGATTACTAGCAGCAGTGGCGGCAGGAACAGGGATGGCAGCGGGAACAGGGATGGCGGGAGGAAGGGCCCAGTTCATTGCTTTCACAAGGTGTGAATGTTTTTTTGCAACATCCTTGAGCAAGTAATCCAGCCATACTGTAAAACGTTTTCCCCTCATTGTGTCTTTCTGCCCGTATTGCACATTACCATTACTGGCAATTGGCTCAATAGTTAGTACATATGCCTGGAGTCTTGCCCATTTGGTCATACTTGATTGCCCGAAGCTCAGAATCCCTTCGCGCTTTATTCAACATTTGATTGCATTGTGCCAGGCACAATACTTTGGACTAAAAGTGCCCTGATTTGGAAAACAGCTAATATGTTCACACCAGCAAATGTCGCTGTCATTTTCGTGGCCCACAGTCCTAGGAAAAATGAGGCCGGCCTTCGATTGTGGCATTGTAATTACCGATGGGGGTGGCTTTGTGGGGGGCAAGAGTTGCGAGGGGTTGTGGGTGGTGGGTTGAATTATTCTTAAGACAAGGTTTGCCCACGAGTGATGGTTGGTGTAAGAGCCTGTGGGTGAAAAGTGTGGGGGGTGTGGGGAGAAGATTGAGCTTACAGTGAATGAGAAATAAAATGGAGAGCAGAGGGAAGGAAGAAGACATTGTTTATATACCCCACAGGCAGTTTTCATCTAGTAAACATAACCTTTATGCGGTACAAACTGGGAAAGTTCGTAGCTGCACATGATGTCATCTTGAGAACATGTGATACTTGAAATAGGCTCTTAAGCCACATAGAGCCATGGGTGGGCCTCACTGGCATGCCGAGATCTTACCCTTGTGTAGCATAAACACCAAAGTTAAAGTAGGTCACATGGAACCGCAGACTAGAACTCTTGATGTTCAAATTTCACAATCGATCCGCCAACTGCCCGAATGTAATATTCACCGCTCAGCAACCCAGCAGTCTGCTGTGATACAGCTTGAAACCTTGAAGGATGAGTGCCAGGGAAAGTGACTATAGTCCCTACAACAACAAAATATCCTTACTGTCCGCAGAGTTATAAACGAGTGGGTATGTACAAAATACATATTAAGACAATGCATATAGATGTTATGCTTTCTTGCCAGATGGCTACTAGCTCCCGATTAGCAAGCTCATCCACACGGGCATCTTCTATGCAGCCTGAGGATGATGGCATGAAAGGACCTGTCCTAGCCATGGAAGATGAATTCATAGGTGTTTGGGGGAACTCTGACCATGAGTCCGACACCATAATTCTAGCCAGCGATTCTGGAAGTCAATGTGTAGCAGGTGACGATGCGCAACATGGGTTGGACGCAGAGGATGCGGAGGACATTTTTCACCAGCCTAATAAGTCGATGCCATCTCGTCGGCAAACCATACTGGGAGCTGGCAGAGCACTTGGCGATGTTGCAAGATACATGGAGCTCAATCAGGCCATGCTTCAAGAGCCATGGAGTCCTTCTTCGTCTGAACAAGACTTCAATTTGGCTAGCTGGTTTGTGTGGAGTAATGTGGCGGGATCACGGATTAACGATTACTTTGGTAACGGCTTAGAAAGTACTGAGCTGTGGTCATTTCAGTCCACATATATAATGCAAAAGCATCACGAAGTATTGGATCCACTCGGAGAATATCTGTCATCAGCTGAGGCCACGCTTGCGAGTGACGGGCATTCAACAACTTTCTACTATCGCAATATTAAATCTTGTGTCCGCTACCTAATCATCCAGGTAGCTCATAGGGCGGATATGGTTTATGCACTGGTTTACAAATATGTGTCCAGTGATGACCAGTTGTATTCAGAGATGCATAAAGCAGACTGGTGGCGTGATGTTCAAGTTTGATAAATGTTGTCCGACTACTCACCCTCATAATACTAAGATCCAAGTATAGCAAGTACTTCCTCCCAATTGATCAGTGGTTCCTATTATCGGACTATCTGACCAGACCCATCTTACAAACTTATTGGGAGTCAAAAATGTGTTACCGGTATATGTGACTATTGGCAACATCCTTTCGCAGATGCGAAACTGCAGGACCAAGATGCCAATCCTTCACCTTGCTCTACCACCTGTACCCCCAAAGATTACCATGGAATCAGCCCATACTGACGAATTGCATTGCCAGACCAACGCTGATGCATTACGGGCTGTCTTTGATCTTGTCTTAACCCCCTTGGAGAGGATTCCGCTGTTGCGGGTAGCTAACTCAGAGCTCAGTAGAGTATGGTTAAGCATTAAGGTATTCAATACGCAAGTAATGTCAGGAAGGCCTTATAATTTGTAACCGCAAACATACGGTTCGCTAAAACTACTAAAAGTATGAACTGTAGATAATAATTTGTTTATTGATAAGATCTCTTCTCCATTGCTGCTTTGACTAATAGCTGGGGAGAAACTCTTATATTTATATACTATGTGAGTTTTCGCAACCAGTACATCTAATATCTATACTAACCATGTACCTCTGCAACAACTGCTTGTCTTTCGTCTTCTCAATCAGAATGTGAAACTTGTAGACCCTGAATACCTTCCGCCTTTCTGGGCATTTGGCTACGATAACTTGATCATTCTGAGGGTGTGCAAGACTCCGCCAGTCGAAAACTCCACATTCCTTTGCCATATGAACTTAGGCTGAAATATGCTATCCAAATACGAACATACTAGTCATTCCTCTGTTATTGAGATAATGAGACTCATCATCAGACGCCAATGACAACACAGAGGCATGACTGCATTATGATTATGTAGAGTGGGTAGGCTTAGTGCTCCAACAATTCATTAATTTTCCTAGCGAGAATGGGCTTGCAGCTACGTCTTCTTAACTCCTGTCTGTTCTTGCAGACCTATGACTATTTGTAGTGGGTAAACGTGAAGCGTATTTTACCTTCTACTCATTCTGTGGAATTTTCTATTCATCCATGTACTTTATGGATAGTACACTGGATTCCAGTTGTATTAGCAGTGCTCACTACCCTCCTCATATATCCTGCGCACAGCTTTCATATAGGCGGGAGGTGACGACGTATACGGTATTATAGAGATGCCACCAATTTCTCGATTTTTGCCAGTAACAAGCAGCTATACACAGTGCTGCAGGCGACCTCCACACCCTTTATCGGGGCCAGAGGGGAGTGTTTGAACTGCATATGCCTAACATCTGCTCCCTCCGCCGAGAGTTCATCTCTAGTCTTTTCTTATTCCATTTCCTTATGCTTTTCAGTACTCAGTATCGTTCGGTAAAAAACCTTTTGATTTTTGCTTGGCCGTGGCTGATAAAACCTTTCAAACCATTCTACCTCTGCCCTGTCTGGCATTTGTGGGTTTTATCTATGAAAACTCTCTACCAGCTCTTGAGCATGTTCCATGCTTTCAGGTAGTTGGCAGGAGTTCTCATCCTCGGAACAACCTTTCCACTTCATACAATATGTGAGTTCACACATCCGTACATTATGTCCGTGAATCTTCATAGTGTACAAGATTATTTCACTCTTCCCTATTTTTTCCGCCTTCCACTCCAAGTCTCCCTCGATCTCCTCATGGGCTTGTGAATGTAGTTCTCTTCCAGCACAAATTGATGCTCTGTGTTACGGGTAACCAACTCAGGGCTCAGTAGAGTAAGCTTAAGCATTTTAAAAGTTTGATAACGAAGTAGGGTCAGGAAGTGGTCATAATTTAATCGCTAATACTTGTTTTTGCTAAAACTACTAAGAGTATGAAGTGTAGATAATAACCTGTTATATTGTAGAGATCTCTTCTCCGCTGCTGTCTGTCTAATAGCTTGGGAGGAACTCTTATATTTATATCCCGCGTGAGTTTCTGCGGCCAGTACATCTAATACCTATACTAACTAAGTACCTCTGCAACCACCACTAGTCTTTCGTCTTTTCAATCCTAAGTGCGAACACTAGTAGACCCTGAAAAATTTCACGCTTCTGGCCCTTCGGCCTATTGTACTTTGTCTTCCTGAGGGTATGCGAGAGTCCGCCTATCGCAAGTAAACGATGCCTTTACCATATGAACTTAGTCTGAGTTTGCCGCTCACTTGGTAAACATACCAGCTGTTCCTCTGTTACTGAGGTGATCAGTCTCAATATCAGACAACGGTGACAACACAGAGGCATGACTGCTTTATCTTTACGTGGAGTTGGTAGGCTTAGTGCTTGATCACTTCTTTGATCTGTCTAGCGAGAGTGGGCCTGCAGCTACAACTCCTTAACTCCAGTCGGTTCTTGCGAACCTATGACTATTTGGGGTTGGCCAACAGGAAGCATTTATTAATTTTCTGATTTGGTAGGTTTTCCTGCTTATGTAAATCTCATTTGTATCATATACTGGATTCAAGCCGTATGAGCAGTGCACACTACACCTCTCTTACATCCTGCCAACAGCTTCCGGTCGGACAGACGGTAACGACGTATACGGTGTTATGGGGATGCTGCCAATTTCGCAATTTTTGCAGGTAACTAGCAACTACACACAAAGCTACAGGCGACGTCCGGGCCCCACATCGGGGCCGGAGGGGTGTGATGGAACTGCATATGACTAACACGAGCTCCCTACTCCAAGAGCTCATCACAAGTCTTTCCTTTGTTCTGTTTCTTGTTACTCTTTCTCGAACTCAGTATTGTAGGGCAAAAATCCTTCCCTGTTTGTTTGGCCACCGCAGGAAAACCTTACAAATTATTCTACCTCTGCTCTTCCAGTCATTTCCGGGTTTTCTCTATCAAAACTCTCCACCAACTCCAGAGCATGTTCCTTGCTTTCTGGTAGTTCCCAGGTGTTCTCATCCTCCGAACAATCTTTCCATTTCACAAAATATTTCAATTCGCGCATCGAAACATTGCGTCTGCGAACCCTTCTATTGTACAAGATTATTTCACTTTTCACTATTTTTTGACCTCCCATTGTAAATCTCCCTTTATTTCCTCCGGGGCTTGTGGTGGTTGTTCTCTTCCTGCGCAAGTTGTTGCTCTGTGTCAGGCATATGCAATTGCAACACCCCCCTCTGGCACCGATGTAGGGCCCGGATGTCACCTGCAGTACCATGTGAAGTTGCTGGTTACCAGCCAACATCCAGAAATTGCCAGCTTCCCCGTAACACCAAATATGTCATTACCGTCCGTCCGACCAGAAGCTGTTAGCGGGATATATGAGAGGGGTAGTGTGCACTGCTAATACAGCTGGAATCCAGTATAAAATCCAAATGATATTCGTATGAGCAGAAACGTCTACCGAATCTGAAAATAATAATGCTTCACGTTGACTGACTACAAATAGTGATTGGTGTGCAAGAAGAGGCGTGAGTTAAGGAGACGTAACTGCAAGCCCATTCTCGCTAGGCAACTTAAAGAGGCGTAGGAACACTAAGCCTACCGACTCTACGTAATGATAATGCAGTCATGCCTCTGTGTTGTTACCCTTGTCAGATATCGAGACTGATCACCTCAATGACAGAACAATGATTGCTATGTTCGCATTTGGGCGGCATACAAAGACTAAGTTCATATGGTAAAGGCATCTTTTACTTGCGACTGGCGGAGTCTCCCACACCCTTAGGAAGACGAAGTAAAATAACGCGAATGACCGCTAGCGGGGAATTATTCCGGGTCTATGAGTGTTCGCACTTAAGATTAATAGGATGAAAGACTAGTCGTGGTTGTGGAGGTACTTAGTTAGTATAGGTATTAGATGTACCAGCTGCGGAAACTCACGCGGGCTATAAATAGAAGAGTTCCTCCCCTGCTATTAGACTGACCGCAACGGAGTAGAGATCTTATCAATATAACAAGTTATTTACATACACTTCATATTCTTAGTAGTTTTAGCGAAACCCAGTATTAGCAATATAATTACGCCGCCTTGCTGACACTACTGCGTTATTGAACATTTAAAACCCTTAACCTTACTCTACTAAGCTTTGAGTTGGTTACCAGGAACACTATATTGATAGTCTCTCTGTCACTGAGGCACGATCGACACAAACGGTGTCAGTTGAGTTTGACACTACTTGCTATAATTCTCTATTACAATCTGTTCTTCATCTTCAGAAACACACCTGCTACACAGGGGTTATTTGAACCCCTTCCCGGGTACTTAACGACCCCTAAGGACAAAGACGATTACTACGACTTCATGGTAGAAAAGCAGGGTAGCCTTACAGTAGCTTGTTCTTTCGAACCTCCTGTTGCCAGACACAAGAGGAAGAATCCCATAAAGGTAGAGCAGCGCAAGACACATTAGGCCGTGCAGTCACGGAAAGTACTTATCTGGAAACATCCCTTCGCGCAAATTGTTCTTAACTTTGACAACAAAGTTATTTCTACACCAGTCGCTAAAAGAGCCACTCGTGGATGGTAACTGCACATCATGGAGAAAATATGATACCACTTGCGCAGGATATGCCAGAAAATAGAGGATCATGGGATAGATCCTTCTACTGTCAAAATCCTGGGCAATACAATCGTTAAGGACGGTTGAACCACAGAACTATTCCTTTTCTACCGCAAAGTCGACGATTCAAGTTCAAGCCCAGAAACTTACTCAGATATGGCATTAAGAATTATGGAAGCTGATGAAATTGTGCGCGAAACCTTAGACAATGATGGAGTTGACAAAGTGTCTACTCCAAGGTCGGAACCACCACAGGTTCCTTGAAGTTAGATTCCAGGCCGAAGCGGAAACCCTGTGGTACGGCCTCCTTCCAGGGTTGACAAAAGGCGATCACAGTCCAAGATCAGGGGATTAATACCACCAACCCCGCGGGGATTAACGAAACCATGGCACAGTTTTCTCGAAAGATATTCCACCCCACTCCAAGGACCTCAAACCAAGGCCAGACGCACTGCGAGAGACTTCTTAACTGAGGTTGACTCGGTAATAGGACGTATTAACCGGACGGCAAACGCAATCCAAGACTAGCAACACATTGCTTTCAATACTCTCTCCAACTCTCAGTAGCACCTGGTGGCAGACTTGGAAGATGTTTGGACAAGAGTTAAAGAAGGAGAGGAACTCGTTGATGAGAAAGTAGACAATCTCCGGAAAACTCTAGAAATAGTTACCACAGGACTTAGTAAAGCATGGGACCGGTCTGAGTAATAACCAATAGACGAAGGAAACATGATTCGTCAGCAACAGGAGCGACAACAAGAGGTAAGTCAGCAATTGAATAGCATCATAGGAACAACTGATGCACAATCCCGCGCTAGAGACCTCTTATTGGAAAAGAAAGTTAATACCTTACAATCATACTGTGATGAATTGGTAAGGGAATTAGCTACACAAAGGGAGGAAAACGAGTATGTAAGAGCACAAATAGCAAGAAACCAGGGTGTTAACAAAGAATTTGAAGCCTGGAAAGATGCAGAAATCCAGGAATTGAAAGGATTGTTGGACAATTTGTCGGCACAGGTTAACCAATGACCATCAGGTGCTGACAGAGGAGAAAGCAATCTATCTCAGGGCCCTGCACCTAAGGATAGCCAAAACTCTCAAGAAAATTGAATAAGGGAGGGAAAGGCCCCTGAGCAACAAGAGGCAGATGCAGGGCATGTGGAGGTAGAAAAGGACAGCCGCAAGGTCCAAGAGATAACCCAGGCCATCTAGGTGACGACGATGATGACGATAGCTCATCAGCAAGTTCTTCCGACAGTGAAAGCTGTGGGAACCCTGATGCAGACCGATGTAGGTGGAAACGAAAACAACATTGAGCCAAGTGTGGAATGACGCTTAAGGAAGACCTGGACTATGAACGAAGGCAACTATTTGTAGAAGCGGTAAGCAAAGGACTGGCTGGTGCTAAAAGGAAAAATGCTACACGACCACAATTGTTCGAGGCAAAGGACTACCAAAACAAGAAGACTTGGTTACCCCAGTAAGAAGACTATTTTCAATGAAACCCCCAACATTGAAAAAGACATATGCATAGGATACAGTATGCAATTAGTTGGACCAAGGGGGAGAATCTGGCGTATTATACATATTGGTATCAATGCGCCATGACGGGCGAGTTAGACCATGACAGGATAGAAGGGCTTATTCATTGGTAACGTTTCTGTCAGAAAATTACCAACCGATATGCCAGCACTGCGGAAGACCATGATGCACTATGAGATATGGATAAGGTTTAATACGGGGAAAGATTTCAACTGTCTGATAAAAGAAGCAGGACCTTAACATCAAAGTACAATTAACCGGTATTGCGTGGCTAAGACAGTTGGAACAAAAGGTACCAGTACAAATACTGGAATGAATGTCCTTGAAAAAATACGATCTCGATGAAGAATGGTTAGGTGCATTAAGGGAATGTGGCGAACGTTATGAAGAAAGGAAGCTGGATCAACGAGTCTCTACATGAGAGAGCCAGGTCAAGACGACAAAAAGCAAGGACCGCGAAGAGGAAAGAGGTGGAACCAAAACCATCAAAAAGAGTAAGCAGTACACCAAAGCAGAACGCGAAGTATATAAGGAGACCAAACAAGCAGGTAGGACCTCAACATTGAATAAGGGTGAAAAATTGGGAAAGCGCACGGCAGGGGAGAAAATGCACAAGGCCATTCTCCAAAACCACATCAACGAAAGAAAGAAAAATATGGGGTGTACAGGATCTGGTTTGATGAACCACGAATAGGAAACTTACAGGAAGGATGCCTAAGTAACGGCAATCCAATGGGCTCCTGGGAAAGGTGCCTGCAAGGAGGATCGGAACAATTACCAACGTAATAAGTGGCGTCCACGAGTGAATTTGATTAATAGAAACCAACTACCCCCACAAAAGGCACCAGTCGCCCCGATTGAAAGGCCCACACGTGTTTGGGAAAACCTTTCTGATCATGAAATGGAAGACTAAGGGAATTCGGCACCGACGGCGACAGCGATTGGGTAGTCTATACGACTAGTGCTCAAACAGGCACGCTGGTCTACAGGAATCCAAGAAACGATACGAGGAATACCTCCCCCACCTACTGGTGGTAAGGACCCCGGACATAGCAACCAGGGAAAATAAATGATGGTAGTCGGACACGTTTTCCGGAAACTCAAAGGTCTCCGATAAGGACTAACTTGGGATTAAAACAAAGTCCGGAGAAATCATACCAGAGAGAGTCGGTAGGGGCGAGGGAGATGACCTTTGGGAGTAACGAGGCATACTTCGCTCTAGAGCAATTATCGGATGCACACGGGATAAGAGTCTCGACTTGCTTCTCATGGATACCGTCTTCCTTGAATTGATTCGCTGGTACCAACGTATGAATTCTGTGACGGATATGATCTCATGAAATGAGGGTGGAGAACAAGCGCGGGAAGGATAGAACATGGTAATCGGCCAGCTTTATGAACCCAATGGTAATACTATGTACCTATCTGGACAATCATGGATACCCCCCAGACAGGACCTACAGGTTATAAAGGCAGGATGAGAGGGAACCCTGCTGCAAGGGGTAAAGACGGCTAGTAGTGGGCTGCCTGATGACCAAAAAATTGTGGATGGAAAAGGGGCATGCAACCCAATAACAGCTTCCTCTCTCTTCGAGTGTTGGTGAAACAGCAAAAAGACCAAGATAAGAACCCTATTAAGGAAATGGCTAACAGGAACTAGTTTGGCTGAGGAGGTCTAATTGACAGAAACCATACTGGCATGTTCTCAAACATCCACAAAATTTCTCAAAAAGGAATAGCCGACAGGTTTGTTGAGGTGCGGAAGAAGGCAATGATACCTCGACTCAGATAATATAATTGCCTAGAAGGTATATCATACATCCAGATCGAAAGACAAAGAATCCAGGTTCGCGTGTTATTAGATTCTGGTTCTAATAGCTTCCTAATCAACGCTCGCCTTGTGCAAGAATTCGTTATTCCCTATAAAGCGAGACAAGATCCTACAGAAATCTTAGGATTCAATGGCCTGGCTACTGAAAGTGGCGGAAAACATTTTACTCACCCAATTTTGTTAGAAATCGGGACAAACTCCCACCTATCAAAAATCAACTGCGAAATTGTAAATGCAAAAAACTACCGCCTTATTATTCCTTTTGGGTAGTGTAAGGAACACCACCTGATAAATATTAAACAACAGGAGAATTGGTATTTTACTGAAAAATCAAGTTCTGAATACGAAATCGATGAAGGATTGAGGGATATGTGTGAGTATGATGAGAGAGTAGTTTTCGACCAATATGGGCAAGTCATGGGACGACTACAGTGCAAGGATGAACCAGTCGTGATCCTCATACATAAAATCCCCAAACACCACCACGATCATGTTCAACTATTCGAGGAGGAAGTTGCAACACAAATGCTCCCCAGCAGAAAATGGGACCACGCCATCAGAATTAAGGATGGGGAAGAACCGCCTTGGTCCCAATTTATCTGTTGTCGGCAATGCAACTAAAGGAGCTTAGAAAGTACATGGATGAAATGCTATAATGAGGCAAAATCTGACCAAGTCAATCACCTGCCGGCGCTGCAATTTTCTTCACTCCAAAAGCAGATGGGAAACCACCCCTAGTAGTCGATTACCGAGGTTTGAATTCAGTTACCATCGCATTCAGGTACCCGATACCTATCATGAGAGAACTCAGAGACCGAGTGGAAGGATCCCATATTTTCTCAGAGATAGATGTTAAAAAGGCGTACTGCTTGGTGCGAATAGACGAAGGAGAAGCATGGAAAACTGTTTTCGGTTGCTGTTACGGCCACTACGCGTACATGGTAATGGCTTTCGGATTACTTAACACGCCCGCTACCTTCCAATCAATGACACAAGAAATACTTTGTAAATCTCTAGACCAAGGAGTTGTTGGCTACATTGACGACATCCTGATATATTTAGAAAACGAGAAAGACCCCATTCAGCTGGTTAAAAGGGTTCTGCATAAACTAAAAGAGAACCAGCTAGTAGTTCAGCGAGAAAAATCAATATTTCATGTGAAAGAAGTTGAATTTCTTGGTTACATCGTCAACACCGCAGGAGGGGAAATGAGCAAAAGAAAGGTTAAGTCCATAAGAGAACGGAAGATGCCTACTTCGGTTAAGGACGTCCAAGTCGTCATAGGGTTTGCTAATTTTTATCGCTGTGTTATTCAAAACTTGTATGCGATCTGCAAGTCAATCAGGCAAACCTTAAAAGATGACCCAGGAAACTTTTATTGGGGCACTGAACAGAACACGGCTTTCGAAATTTTGAAAGCAAAATTCGTTACTGCACCCATACTCGGTCATTTCCATCCTGGGCTAAACAGAGTAGTTGAAACGGATGCAAGCGATTTCGCCCTCGGTGGCGGTCTGTCCCAATTTCAAGACAAGAACCTCCATCCAGTGGTGTTGCATTCTCGCACGTTAAACTCCCCTGAACAAGACTAGGAAATTTATGATAAGCAATTACTAGCGATTATGGATACGTTCAAGGAATAGAGACAATACCTTGTAGGCACCGAAAAACCAGTTACAGTTTATACGGACAACCAAAATCTACAACATTTTCTCACTACGAAGAAATGGAATGGAAGACAAATCCATTGAGCGCAAGCGTGGGCAGAATATAATTTCAAAATCATAGACCAACCAGTTACAAAAGGAGGAATACCTGACGCCTTAAGTAGACGGCTGTAGTACCGTCTAGGAGAGGGAGCTGCGCATAGTGAACAGTCTATTTTAAAACCTGAACATTTCCAAATCTTTTTAACATCAGCACAGAGCGACGAAGATAAAGGGATAGAGATGGAAGAACAATTGCCGCAGCTTCACAATATACGTATCAAGAAATTGAGCTAAGCAGCATATTACCAACTGAGGGATCACGAATGGCAGTTGGTCACGACCTCTATGCATTAAATGATGCCTCGCGTCCAGCAAAGGGACAGCTGCTGGTTGATACGGGCGTTGCTGTCAGTCTACCACAAGGAACCTACGGAACAATCGCGTCTCGCAGTGGACTAGCCAGTAAGAACGGAGTTGAGGTTGGACCCAGAGTCATTGATGCAGATTATTCAGGCGAACTCAAGGTACTATTGCAAAACGATAGCTTCAAGGACTATCAAATATGCTAAGGCGACCACATAGCGCAGCTGAGAGTAACTAAAATCGACAACTTCGAATTGATGGAGGTCAAGGTATTAGACCGAACTGAGGACGCGGGCCAAGGGTATGGAAGCACTGATTTCATTCCAACACGAATGCTAGCAACCAAAACGTCTATGACTAAAAAAAGTATACTGCAAGCCGATTCAGAAACTAATTAATATTTCGACGAGACGGAAGAACTTGACAACTCTCAGTCAAGACAGGAAATAGTCTTGATGTCAAACTCCACTCTAGCACAGATAGAAATGAAGAAGTTCGCTACTGACTTTCTTGACCAAGTCTTGTTTGCTGCAGAGCATGACGAAGAGTGGAAAGAATGAAAATGGGAGTTGGAACTCTTGAAACGAGACCGAGGGATGTTACTAACGCAATGGAATGCAGTAAAAGGGTTTCTATACTACAAAAACCTGCTCTGCGTGCCCAACAACGAAGAGCTGCGAACAGTAGTCGCGCAAGGAGGCCATGATTCTAAGTTCGCATGACATTTCGGACAAGAAAAAACCATAACGATAATCACACGAGGTTTTTACTGAAAAGGTTTGGCAAACTGGATAAATGACTATATAGGATCATGTGACGAATGCCAACAGAATAAATCTGCACGACACGCAAGGTAGAGGTTGCTACAACCTCTGCATGTCCCTTAGGTGGCTTGGGAGTCAATATCTAGCGATTTATAATACATCTACAGGCGTTACAAGGGCACAGACAAATTATGGTCGTAGGAGACTGATACAACAAAATGGCCCATTTCAGCGGACTACATGAAAGTGCGACGGCCAAGGATGTAGCCAGATCCTCCCTGCAGGGAGTACGGAAACTACATGGGTGGCTAACCGAGATAGTATCAGACATGGACGCAAAGTTTTCCAGGGAGTTCTGGGAATCACGGTATAAGCAGTGGGGAATAAAGCAAAAAATGTCAACCGAGTATCACCTACAAACAGAAGGACAAGCCGAGAGGACCAACTAAGTGCTGGAAGGATACCTGCGAAATTTTGTCAACCACAATCAGGATGATTGGTGCCAACTGCTCCCATTAGCAGAACATGCATACAATAACTCAGCCACTAACCCACATAAAAGGTCACCATTCTTCGCAAACTATGGGTTCCACCCACAGACGGAATGGATGAAGGAAAGGGAAGTTCAAAATCCAGGAGCCATGATATAGGCACATTGGATGAAAACGATACAGCAAAATGTAGCGAAAAACCTTGGAATATACCAGGGAAGCCATGAGGAAATATTATAATAAAAAGGCAATGGAACAAGGAGATATCAAAACTGGTGATAAGGTGATGTTAAATGGAAAAAAACATCCACTCCAAAGGACCATCTAAAAGGTTAAGTCCAAAGTTTCATGGGACATTCGATATCCAAGAGAAAAGAGGCTGTTCATCCTATAAACTAAATATTTTCGACCTTTGGCATATTCATCCGGTATTCCATGCACCACTACTGGAACCTTACGGAGCGTCAATTCCTGCAGGGTGAGAGCAACCCCCACAAGCCCCTGAGGAAATCCAGTGACATTTAGAATGGGGGATTGAAAAAATGGTGATGCGTGAAATAATCTCATACACTAGGAGAGTTCGCGGAGGCAACGTTCAGATGCGCGAATTATGGCATTTTGTGAAATGAGAGGTTTGTTCGGAGGATGAGAACACCTGGGAACCGCCAGAAAGCATGGAACGTCCTCAGGAGTTGGTGGAGAGTTTTCATCGAGAAAACCTGGTAATGCCAAGTATGGCAGTGGTAAAATAGTACGAAAGGTTGACCTGCCATGGCCAAGCAAACGCGAAAGATTTTTTACTCTATGGTACTGAGTCCTAGACAGAATAAAGAAAATTAAGAAACGAAAGACTCGTGACGAGCTTTTTGAGGAGGGAGCTCATGTTAGGGATATGCAATTCCAACACCCCCCTCTGGCCCCAATGTAGGGCCTGGGCGTCGCCTGCAGTACGGTGTCAAGTTGGTAGTTACCAGCAAAAATCAGGAAATTGGCAGCTTCCCCGTAATACCATATATGTCGTCGCCTTCCATCCGACCGCAAGCTGTTCGCTGGATATATGAGAGGGGTAGTGTGCACTGCTTGTACAGCTGGCATCTAGTATAAGTTACAAATGATATCCGCCTCAGCAGAAAAGCCCACCGAATCAGAAAACAATAATGCTTCCCGTTGACCGACTACAAATAGTCATAGGTCAGCAAGAACTGATGAGAGTTAAGCACACATAGCTGCAAGCCCATTCTCACTATCCAAATCATAGAAGCGATGCAGAACTAAGCCTACCAACTCTACGTAATGATAATGCAGTCATGCTTCTGTGTTGTCACTATTGTCTGCTATTGAGACTTATCACCTCAACGACGGAGGAACGACTGGTATGATCGCATTTGGGGGGTGTACTCTGACTAAGTTCATATGGCAAAAGCATCGTTTACTTCTGACTGGCGTAGTCTCGCACACCCTCAGGAAGACGTAGTAAAATAAGCAGAATGACTGGAAGCGGGGAATTATTTAGGGTCTACGAGTGTTCACTGTTAAGATTGATAAGACGAAAGACTGGTAGTGGTTACAGAGGTACTTAGTTAGTATAGGTATTAGACGTACCGGCCGCGGAAACTCACGCGGGAGATAAATATAAGAGTTCCTCCCCAGCTATTAGACAGACAGCAACGGAGAAGATATCTTATCAATATAACAAGTTATTTGCCTAAACTTCATACTATGAGTAGTTTTAGTAAAAACGAGTAATAGCGATAAAATTACGACGACTTCCTCACACTACTCCGTTATCGAACATCTAAAATTCTTAACCTTACTCTACTCAGCTCTGAGTTTGTTATCCGTAACACTTGGTAGGGTTCCAGTAATGATATATGGAATACAGTATGGATATGCCATTGGTCGGAAATGCTTAGTTTGTATAATGAACGTCCTCCTTTTTTCCACAACTTCGAATCATCTATATAGCTTAGGGCTTAGCTTTTTGGATGGTTGTTTGGAGCGGATGTTTTTTGCATTTAACATCACCTTGTCGCCGATTTTGATGTCTCGCTGTTCCATTGCCCTTTGGTCGTAGTATTTGCTCATGGCTTCCCAGGTATGTTACAATGTTTCTGCCGCTTTTTCATGGATCGCTTTCATCCAGTTTGCGTACATCGTAACTCCTGGATTTTGAGCTTCTCTTTCTTTTATCCAAGCAGTCTGTGGGTGGAATCCATAATTAGCGACAAACAGTGACATTTTGCAGGTGTTCGTGGAGGAGTTGTAGTATGCATGTGCTACTAGAAGAAGCTGTTAATACCTGTTGTCTGGATCATAATTAACAAAATTCCGGAGGCTGCCTTCCAATACTTGGTTGGTTCTCCTGGTTTGTCCATCAGTTTGTGCATAGTAAGCGGTAGACATTTTACGTTTTATTCTCAATAGCTGGCATAATGATTCCCAGAATTCTCCTGGGAACTTTGCGTCCATGTCCGGTACTATCTCTGTTGGCAGCCCATATAGTTTCCATACTTCCTGCAGGAAAACCTTTACTACATCTTTGGCGGTTGAATTTTTGTGTAGGCCGATGAAGTGGGCCATTTAAGTGAATTAGTCCACAACAACCATAATTTGTCTGTGTTCTTGTGACTCTGACAGATGGGTAATGAAATCAGTAGAGATCTATGCCCATGTCGCATAAGGGGCTTGCAATGATTGTAACAGCCCGAACCTGGCGTGTCGTGGAGACTTGTTGTGTTGATACTCGTCACATGACCGCACATAATCCTTTATCTAGGCTGCCAAGCCTTTCCAGTAGAAATCTCTGTGGACAATTTCGCGTGTTTTTTCTTGGCCAAAATGTCCTGCCACCTTCGAATCATGACATTCTTTCGCGATTACTGTTCGCAGTTCATCGTTGTCAGTTAACTAGAGCCGGTTTTTGTAGTATAGAAACCCTTTGACTGTTTTCCATTGTCTTGGTAACGTCCCTCTGTCTCGTTCCAAGGCTTCGAACTCTCTTTTTCATTCTCTCCACTCCTCATGGAGCTTCGCAGCAACTAGAACTTGGTCAAGAAATTCGGTAGCAAATATCTTCATTTCTATCTGTGTTAGGGTAGAGTTTGACATCAAGACAATATCTTGTCTTGACCGAGGGTTGCCTAGTTCTTTTGATTTGTGGAAATATTTGTTATTTTCTGCATCCGCTTGTAGTATACGTTTTGTAGTTGTAGACGTTTCTGTTGCTCGCATTCGTGTTGGAATGAAATCAGCGCTTCCGAACCCTTGGCCCACGCGCTCAGTTTGATCCAACTCCTGGACCTCTATCATTTTGGCGTTGTCAATTTGAGTTACTATCATCTGCCCTATGCGGTTGCCTTTGCGTACTTGATAGTTCTTGAAGCTGTTGTTTCGCAACAGTACCTGGAGTTAGCCTGTATAATCCGGATCAATGACTCCGGCTCCAACCTCATGTCCGTGTTTACTCACTAGTCCACTGTGAGACTCGATTCTTTCGTATGTTCCTCGTGGCAGACTGACAGCTATCCCTGTATCTATAAACCGCTATCCCTTTCCCCGAAGTGGGCCGTCGTTTAATGCGTGGAGGTCGTGACCAGCCGCCATTCGTGATCCCTTAGTTGGTATTGCAGCTGCTTTACTCAATTTCTTGATGCGTAAATTGTGAAGCTTCGGCAATTCTTCTTCTATCTCTATCCCTTCATCTTTGTCGCTCTCCGCTGATGTCAAAAAGATTTAAAATTGTTCCGGCTTTACAGTAGACTGTTTGCTATGCGCAGCTCCCTCCTCTAGACGGTACTCCGACCGTCTACTTGAGGCGCCAGGTTTTCCACTTTTGGTTCCTGGTCGGTATACGATTTTGAAAATATATTCTGCTAGCGCTTGTGCCAAACAGGTTTGCCTTCCATTCCATTTCTTTGTAGTGAGAAAATGTTGGAGATTTTGGTGATCTGTATAAACTGTAACTGGTTGTTCAGTGCCTAAAAGGTAATGTCTCCATTCCTTGAATGCTTCCATTATTGCTAGTAATTGCTTATCATCAATTTTGTAGTTTCGTTCCGCGGAGTTTAATTTTCGTGAATGGAATGCCAGCAAATGGAGTTTCATGTCAAGAAATTGTGATAGAACGCAACCAAAGGCGAAATCGCTTGCATCGGTTTCCACTACTTTGTCTAGACTACGATGGAAATGACAAAGTATGGGTGCGGTAAGGAATTTTTACTTCAAAGTTTGGAAGGCTGTGTTCTGTTCAGTGCCCTAATAAAAGTTTTTTGGGTCACTGTTTAAGGTTTCCGTTATTGGCTTGTAAATCGCCGTGAGGTTTTGAATGACACGCCGGGAAAATATTAGCAAATCCGTTGAAGACTTGGACTTTCTTAACTGAAGTGGGCGCCTTCCATTCTCTTGTAGACTTGACTATTCTTTCGCTCCTTTCTACTCCTTCTGTATTGATGATGTAACCAAGATTTTCAACTTCTTTAACATGAAATATTGATTTTTCCAGGTTGACTGCTAGCTGGTTCTCTTTTAGTTTCTGCAAAACCTTTTTAACCAGCTGAATATAGTCTTTCTCGTTTACCGAGTCTATCAGGATGTCGTCCACATAGACAACAACTCCTTGGTCTAGAAATTCTCTAAGTATTTTGTGCATCATTGATTGGAAAGTAGCCACTGTGTTAAATAATCTGAAAGGCATTACCATGTACTGGTAGTTGCCGTAACGGCATCGGAACACTGCTTTCCATTCGTCTCCTTCGGCTATTCTTACCAAGTAGTATCCTTTTTAAGGTCTTTCCCAGAGAAGATCTGGGATCCTTCCACCCGGTCTCTGAGTTCCCTCATAATAGGTATCGGGTATCTCTCCTCGATGGTAACTGAATTCAAACCTCGGGAATCGACTACTAGTCCTAGTTTGCCCTCTGCTTTTGGAATGAAGAGAATGGGAGCGCCGGCAGGTTATTGACTTGGTCGGATTTTCCCTTGTTGTAACATTTCATCCAGGTACTTTCTAAGTTCCTTTAGTTGCATTGCCGACTAGGGGTGAATTGGGCCCCAAGGCCATTCTTCACCATCCTTAATTCTGATGGCGTGATTCGATTTTCTCCTAGGGGACATTTGTGTTGCAACTTCCTCCTCCAATAGTTGAACATGATCGTGGTATTGTTTGTAGATTTTATGTATGATGTGCATGACTGGTTCGTCCTTACACTGTATTCATCCTATGACTTGCGCATCTTGGTCGAAAACTATTGTTCCATCATACTCCCACATATCCCTCAATCCTTCAACAATTTCGTGGTCCGGACATGATTCTTCGGAAAAATACCAATTCTCCTGGTTTTCAATATTTGTAATGTGGTGTTCCGTACACCATCAAAAAGGAATAATAAGGTCATGGTTTCCCGCATTTGCAATTTCGCAGCAGATTTCTGATCGGTGAGAGGTTGTTCCGATCTCTAACAAAATTGGAAGCGTACAACGTTTTCCGCCCTTTTCAGTGGCGGAACCATCGAATCTTAAGATTTATGTCCGGTTATGTCTCGTTTCATAGAGAATATCTTATTCTTTTACCAGGCCAGCATTTATTAGGCAGATATTAGAACCTGAATCCAATAACACTTGAACCTGGATTCTTTTGCCTTCCATCTCGATTTTTGCGGTACATTCTCGGGAATTGTATCGTCAGGGTCCAGGTATCTTTGCCATCATCCGGACCTCAACGAACATATCTGCCTCCCGTTTGTGAGACATTTGTGGATGTTTGAGACCATCCCCACATAGTTTTGGTCAATTAAACCTCCTCAGCCCAACTGGTTCCTGTTAGCTTTTTCTTTGATAGGGTTCTTAACCTTGTCTCTTGGCGTTTCACCAACACTCAAGGCGAGAGCAAGCAGTTCTTGGGTTGTGTGCCCCTTTTCCATCCACAAATTTTTGGTCATCAGGCAGCCCACTACTAGCGGTCTTTACCACTTGCTGAAGGGTTTCCCCTCATCCTGCCTTTACACCCTACAGGTCCAGTCTGGGGGTATTCACAATCGGCCAGATAGGTACATAGTATTACTACAGCGTTCATAGGGCTGGCCGATTACGATGTTCTATCCTTCCCCTTCTTGTTCCCCACCCGCACTTCATGAGATCATGTCCGTCACAAAATTCACATGTTGGTACCGCCGAATCAATTCAAGGGAGACTTTGTCCGTGAGAAGCAAGTCTAGAGCCTGCTCCCGAGTGAATCTGATAATAGCACTTGTGCGAAGTATGCCTCGTTACTCCCAAGGGTCATCTCCCTCGCCCCTACTGGCTCTCCCTAGTATGATTTCTCCTGACTTCCTTGTAATCCCAAGTTGGTCCGTATTGAAAGGCTTTGAGTTTCCGGAACAAGTGTCCGACTACCAACATGTATTTTCTCCAGTTGATATGTCAGGGCTCCTTACCACCGGTGGGTGGGATAGGTGTTTCAAGCAATGCTTCTTCGATTTCTATAGATCTGCATGCATATTGTGCTAGGCATATGCAATTCCAACACCCCCCTCTGGCCCCAATATGTGGCCCAGACGTTCCCTGAAGTACGGTGTGAAGTTGCGTGTCACCAGCAAAAATTGCGAAATTGGTAGCTTCACCGTAACGTGGTATATGTCGTCGCCGTCAGTCAGACCGGAAGCTGTTCGCAGGGTATATGAGAGGGGCTGTGTGCACTGCTCCTACAGCTGGAATCTAGTATATGATACAAATGATATCTGCATCAGCAGAAAAGCCTACTAAATCAGAAAACAATAATGCTTCATGTTGACCAACTATAAAAAGTCATAGGCCTGCAAGGACGGACAGGAGTTCAGGAGACGTAGCTGCAACCCCATTCTCGCTAGGCAAATCAAAGAAGCGATGGAGCACTAAGCCTACCAACTCTACGTAATAATGATGTAGTCATGCCTCTTTGTTGTCACCGTTGTCTGATATAAAAACTGATCACCTTAGTAACAGAGGAACAACTGGTATGTTCGTGAATTGGGCGGCATACTCAGACTAAGTTCATATGGCATAGGCATTGTTTACTTCCGCCTAGCAGAGCCTCACACACCCTCAGGAATACGAAGTGCAATAAGCCAAATGACTTGAAGCGTGGAATTATTGAGGGTCTACGAGTGTACGCACTTAGGATTGATAAGATGAAAGACTAGCAGTGTTGTGGAGGTACTTAGTTAGTATAGGTATTAGATGTACCGGCTGCGGAAACTCACGCCGGGTGTAAATGTAAGAATTCTTCCCCAGCTATTAGACAGACACCAACAGAGAAGAGATCTTATTAATATAACAAGTTATTATCTACATACTCTTAGTAGTTTTAGTGAAAGCGAGTATTCGCGTTTAAATCAAGACGCCCTCTTGACACTGCTCCGTTATCGAACACTCGGACGCTTAATCTTACTCTACTGAGCTCTGAGTTGGTTACCCGTATCATATTGGAGCACCAGTCGTATAGACTACCCGATCGCCATCGCCCTCGGTGCCGAATTCTCTTAGTCCTCCATCTCATGATCCAAAAGGTTTTCCCAACCCTGTGTGAGTCTTTCGATCCGTGGGACTTCTGCCTTTTGTTGGCGTGGTTGGTTTCCCTTAACCAAATTCACTGGTGGACACCCCCTATTTCGTTGGTGATTATTCCAATCCTCATTGCGGGTATCTTTCCAGGGAGCCCGGTGGATTACCGTTACTTGCGCATCCTTGCGCCAAGCTTTCCATTTATGGTTCGTCAGACCACATCGTGTATACTGCATCTTTTTTTTGCCTTCTTCGATCAGGTTTTGCAGAATGCCCTTGTGCATTTTCACCAATTCCGTGGGGTTTCACAATCTTTCAGCCTTATTTAACATTGAGCTTCTGCCTTCTTGTTTGGTCTCCTTATATGCTACATGTTTTGCTATGGTGTACTGCTTACGCTTTTTGATGGTTTTGGTTCCACCCATTTCCTCATCATGGTCCTTTCTTTTTGTCGTCTTGATCTGGCTTTCTCGTGTAGAGATTTGTTGATCCAGTTTCAATTCTTCGCAATGTTCAGTACATTCCATTAATGCACCTAACCATTCTTCATCAAGATCGTATTTTTTCTAGGACAGTCATTCCAGTATTTGTAGTGGTGCCTTTTCTTCCAACTTTCTTTGCCACGCAATACTGGTTAATTGCACTTTCATGTTAAGGTTCTCCATCTTTTATCAGAGGGTGGAAATCTTTCCCTTGTATTTAACCTCATCCCTATCTCATAGTGTCACCCGGTCTTCGGCAGTGCCGGCACATCGGTTGGTAACTTCCTAACAGAAACGTTACCAATGAATAAGACCATCTATACTTTTATGGCCTAACTCGCCCGTCATGGCGTATCGATACCAATTTGAAGAATGTGCAAGATTTTCCCCTTTGGTCCAACTAATTACATACAGTATCTTATGCATGTGCTTTTCCCAATGTTGGAGGTTTCTTCGAAAACAGTCTTTGCACTGGAGTAACCAAGTCTTCACATTTTGGTAGTCCTTTGCCTCGAACAAATGTTACCGACGTCCAGCCCAATCCTTTCTCACAAACAGAATCAAAATGCAACTTTTTGTTGTAGAGTAATCTGCTATCGGGTCGGGATAAGTGCCAGCCTTTATAGTACATTACACGGATGTCCGCGATTTCATGAGGTATTGTGCTATAGAGACGTTCTTGATACTGGCGTGTAGTTGTCGTCCAGCCCAATTACGTCCCATAAACAGAATCAAAATCTGTCCAGTGGTTGTGGAGTATTCAGCTATCGGGTCTGGAAATGTGCCAGCCCCAAGTACACTCCACAGAGGTCAGCGATTTCCTGTTTTGGTACTATCAAGACGTTCTTTGGACCGGCGTGTTGCCGACGTCCAGCCCAATCGTCTCCCGCAATTAGAATCGAAATCGGTTGTGAGGTTGTGGAGTAATCTGCCATCAGGTCAGGAAAAGCATTAGCCTAAAGTAAACTCCACAAAGGTCAGGGATTTCATGAGGTTTGGTGCTATGGAGAGGTTCTTTATACCGGCGTGTAGCTGACGTCAAGCCCGATCTTCTCCTGCAAACAGAATCGAAATCCGTCCTACGGCTGTGGAGTAATCAGCTATCAGGTCTGGAAAAGCGCCAGCATAAAGTACACTACCCGGAGGTCAGCGATTACTTGAGTTTTGGTACTATGGAGACGTTCTTTAGACTTGCGTGTTGCCGACGTCCAGCCCGATAGTCTCCCGCGGACGGGATTGAAATCCGTCCTCTGGTTGAGTAGTAATCTGCTATCGGGTCTGGAAAAGCATTAGCCTGAAGTAAACTCCACAGAGGTCAGTGATTTAATGAGGTTTGCTGCTATGAAGGCTTTCTTTATACCGGCGTGTAGCTGACGTCAAGCGCGATCTTTTACTGCAAACAGAATCGAAATCCATCGCACGGGTGTGGAGTAATCTGCTATCAGGTCTGGAAAAGCGTTACCCTAAAGTAAACTCCACAGAGGTCAGTGATTTCATCAACTTTGGTACTATGGAGACGTGCTTTATACTGGCGTGTAGCTGACGTCACGCCCGACCTTCTCCTGCAACCAGAATTGAATTCAATGCGGCGGTTGTTGAGTAATCTGCTATCGAGGTCTGTAAGCACTCGTGTTGAGGTTGTTGTGATGAAGGATAGGAGATCGGAAGCACTGGTTTTCTCCTGAAACCCAATGTAAATAAACAGTAGAGTGCTATGAGTTCACCATGGGATGACTATTCAGGGGTTAAGAGGGGGCGGAGAATCAGGAAGAACTGCGGATAACTCAGGCATTGACCAGACATGTGTCTGATGTGAGGTCACTCCCTGACGCAATACAGTTTGTTAAGGCAACAGTGGATCGCCCAGATGCAAGTGGACGTTGCAACCAACGCCAGGGCTTCCAGGACGCGGGCGGCGAAGAAGCGACATACCCGACGTCAGGGCGCAACGGGGATGCACTAGACGCAGGGTGTATTTTGCTGATGTACTGTTCACAATTCTTCATTGTTGGGTAGATAAAGATGTTTTTATAGTAGAGGAATCCTTCTGTTAGTTTCCATTGTTTTGGTAATAGTTTCCCATCATGTGCTATGATTTCTAACTCTTTTTGTCATTTTCTCCATTTTCTGTCTAGCCTCATGGCCAACAAGACTTGGTCTAGAAATTCAGTAGCAAACATCTTGATTTCTACTTATGCCAGATTGGAGTTAAACCTTAGGACACTTTCTCCTCGTGACCAAAGATTTTGTTTTCGTCTGATTTGTCGAAATATTCCTTATTTCCTGGATTTGTGTGCAATATACTTCTTGTAGGCATACATGTTTCTGCCGGCACTAACATCCATATTGGAATAAAATCATTGCTTCCGAAACCCTGGCTTCCCCATCCAGTCTGGTCCAACTCTGTGGCTTCCATCATTTCGGGGTTGTTAATTTGAGTTACTATCAGTTGCGCTATGCGGTTGCCTAGTCGCACTTGGTAGTACTTAAAGCTTATTGAATTGTGTGAACGGTACGATCATAATAGACTATATAGAATATACGGTCGTGATACTAAATGTGTATTGCGGCACGTTAAGCGAGGAGGTATTTTTGGTATGAAGGAATATTGGTAGAGATTCTAGTTCTTAATACACCTAAGCCAGGTGAGCGGTAGCGTCTATTTATACAGGTTTGCATCCTCCGCATAAACTCTGTGTATATTAAGAAATAATAGGAAAAACATAGAAGGAAACATAATGGCGTCTCTCTGTTTAACCCTGAGAATCTGCCAAGGAAATCCCAAATAATGTGCCTTAATCTAAAGGGGTGTGAGGGATATAACTGTAAGTCTAAAGAAATAATTATTGGTTAAAAGATCCGGAAAGTATGCATAAAGACCGAGAAATATCCTGAAAACCATAAAGAAAACACATGTGATTATTCTGATCGTTATCATGAAATATTCAATGAAAGATAGGTCATATATGTCCTAGCTATAGTAATGTTCTCGGGGTATAGGTAAAGCCGTAACACTAACCAAGTATGAGAATACGTGATATTATCAAAGTAAAATAAACATATGAAACGAATCAAAAATTTCAACCCTTCCACTCATTATCTACAGCTCAATAGTTCCATTAACCGAAGATGTGCCTGTTTCGCTAAGATTTTGGTGCAGATGTCCGCAAGATTATCGGACAATGCAACCTTGAGAAAGATGAATGAACCACGATCGATTTCCTCTCGTATTTTGTCAAAGTGGATATCGATATGTTTTGTTTGCTCATTAAGTCGATGGTTGGTAGCCAGAAAATTTGCGCTAGTATTATACTCATTTAAAACAAGTGGTATGGTTATTCGATATTCGTAAAAACCCTTTCGGAACCATTGGATTTGTCGTGCCGCAAGTGACATAGCAACATTTTCCGCTTTTGTAGTTGATGTAGCAACCCAGGCGTGTTCCTTAGATCGCCATGAGATACATGAACCGTTAAATATAACAATGTATTCTGAAAAGGAACAGCGGGTGTCTAGGCAGGGAGCAAAATCAGCGTCAACATTGGTATCGATAGCGTTTGTTGTATTATGTGGGTAGAATAGTCCAATGTCTTTGCTTCCGTTTATGTATCGAACAATGTGTTTAGCAGCCTTAAGATGTTGGTCGCTAGAGCAAGCAGAAAATTGAGAGAGAAATGAAATTGTATGTGCTAGATCGGTTCTTGTTCCAGTGGTCAAATGCATAAGTGATCCTATTATTGATTGGTAAATGGATGGGTCTGGTATCCATAAGTCTTCGATTCCTTTCGTAAGTTGAATGCCTTTTGGTAACGGTGTAGAAACGGAGCTGGAATTATCCATGCCCTATCATAAGAGGACTGACTTGATGTATTGTTGTTGGGTAAGATGTATCCCATCTGATGTATACGTAATATGTAGGCTAAGCAAGAAGCTAGCTTCCCCTAGATCGGTAATCTCGAATGCCGTTTTTTGGTCTTTTATCAGATTGTAGCATAGGGTGTGTTGGCCGAATGGAAGGCGATGTTGTCAACATAAACCAATATATATATGTCGTGTTTGTTGTGAACAAACATGCATGGGTCCAGGACTGATGTCGTCAAGCCTTTGGAGGTCAAGAATTTCGCAAAGAGAGCATACCATTCATTTGCTAATTGTCCAAGTCCATAGAGAGATCGGTTAAGTTTCCATACTTGATCTCTGTCACGGTACCCTTGTAACCATCGCATGCAAACTTCTTCCTTCAATTCACTGTAAAGAAAAGCTGATTTAACATCAAATTGTCGCGGTCGCCATTTGTTTTTGGCGTTTACTGCAAGGAGGAATCGTAGTGATTCATATTGAATGACGTGTGCAAAGGTTCCTTCTTAGTCGAAGCAGCGTATTTGTGAAAATCCTTTAGCAACAGCTCATGCAGGATACCTTTCCAAGGTTCCGTCAGAATTCTTTTTCGTTTTGAATACCCACTTACTATCTATCAACTTTCTATAACAGGTTTATCAACAACGTCAAAGGTTTTATTCTTCTCAAGTGCCTTTATCTCATCGTCCAGAGCCGAGGTCCATTGTCTTTTTAACAGGCTGTTTACAGCTTCATAATAAGTGGTAGGATCGGCATCTGGTATTTCATTGACATTTCTACCAAATCGTTGTGGTGGACGTGAAACTCTTCCAGATTTGGTCCGTTTCGAATCATGATCAATAGGTTCACCAGGAGGTACCGGGATTGGTGATAGTGGACTTTCATATTTGTCGGGATTATCAGTTGGTGGGGGAGGATGAACTTTGATTGTTGTTTGTTGGGGTTGTTGTTCTTGTTCTGTTTCCTGAGGCTTATCGAGTGGTTGCGAGGCGGTTGAAGGGAAGGTAGAAGAATTGTCGCAAAAGCATCTTTTGGTGAAATAGATTCCGCTGGGGCAGGCAGTATTATCATCTTGGTTGTCCAATGGAGTTGTCTGGTTTCCGTAACCTTATGCTGCTACGCAATATAGACTCTGTAGATTTCGTTGGAGGAAGTATATCCAACGAGGTATCATTTGATGGCCCTGGACTGTAACTTTGTTCCTGGTTTTCTGGATTTTTCTGGTATATGGACAAAGCATTTTGTCCCGTATGGGCATAGGTGTTTGATCGACGGCTTTCAATTGTAGAGAGATTTATAGGGAATCGAATTTCCAATGAATCTGTTTGGGAGTCTGTTCCCGAAATATAGGGCGGCTGCGACAGCTTCTCCCCATAGTCTTGATGTGAGGTCTTCCAACATTGATTGAGTAGAGGTGATTGTTGTACTGTTGTATCGTTCGGCAACGCCATTAGATTAATGTTAGTAGGAGGTAGTCATGTCATGGACGATTCCATACTTTAGAAAAAGGTTAAGTATCTCATTATTAACATACTCACCACCGCCATGAGTTCTGAATCAGTTTATGGTTATGCGGTCTTGGGTTTGACGTTCGTTGATGAATTGTGTAAACAATTTTATTGTATCGGACTTGGCCGTGATAGGATAAATCCAAGCATAGCGAGTACAGTCATCGATGAATGTAACATAGTACCTAGAATTGCCCAAGGTAGGTGTAGAGAACTTTCTACTTAAGTCAGAATCAATTAACTCAAATAGTGTATCACATGCCTCGTTTGTTGATGTTGGTTTGTGTTTGGTAGACTTGGAGGTAATACAGGTTTCGCATTGTCAATATTTTGGAACTTGAGGTGTTGTAGGGTCATCGGAGTAGTTGATGTTTTGGAGGTATTTAGGAGAAGGGTGACCAAGTGCTTCATGCCACTGCTTGTAAGTCATCCTATCTACCTTTTTCTTTTCCTCTTGCACAACATAATCTTGACTGTCTAACTTTCCCCAAAGAACTTCTGCTTTATTCTACCTAAAAACATACATATTCTTTCCACTACTGCGTAAAGAAAAACCTTTTCCCATAGAAACGATAGCGCACCATGAAAACAAATTACAAAGACCCAATTTAGTAACCCAAAGAACACGTCGAAGGTAGACTGGCGTTACAAGGCCAATAGATGTTATTCCCATGATCTTCACTGTCCCACGGCCACATGACTTTATTACCGAGTCATCGCCTAACCTGACTGTACCTTTTTCCAGTTCGTAGTTTATAAGAAGGTCTAAGTTACTGGTCATGTGTGAGCTTGCGCCCGTATCGATTTCCCAATGATGTGAGTGAGGAATCTTTTCGGCAGATAGATGGGAGGTATTTGTACTGACCGGTTCGGATATCTCTTCCTTGTCGATTTTAGCTGAGTTAACAGCTTTGTTTTCCTTCGTCTTAAGGTTGTCGGCCTTCAGTTTATGACATTCGCTCCAGGGGTGTTTTTTGCATCGTACAGAGGGGTTGTGGTTTTTGCAATAGGAACATTCCCTCGCGATGGTAGCATGTTACTTCCGTGGTTGTTGTTCCTTTCCTTTTCCTTTGATATCAGCGGTTTTATACGCCTTATCATTCTCAGTGCTAGATGAGGCTCTCATGTCTAATAACTAGTTGTAAACATGATCGTAGGTAAGGTCCTCCTTGGTTTGGAGGTTGTCGACGATATTACTAATCGAGTCTAGAAGGGAACGGAGAAGGAAAGCAGCTCTGGCTTCGCGGGATTGGAATACTGCCTTAAAAATAAACAGCAAAATATATCGATTGGTGGCAGTAGCTGTTGAGGAACAGTGTTGCATTCAATTCCATAAGGTATTGTAGATGTTGATATGCCCGACGATGGGCATTGAAACATCATACATGGTATCGAGAACAGTGTTGAGTTGGTCGAAGAAGGAAGAAGTAATTCCTCTAGCGAATTTATCTTAGAAGGCCCTCCATATGGCCGGTGGTGTCTTGTGGGTGGCCAGCATGATAAGCCATTGGGGGTCAATTGTTTCCAAGAAGAAGGCCGAAGCCCGTTGATAGCTATCGCGAAACTCATCTATTGGATCGCCTTTAACTAACTCTTCATCATCATCTCTTATTTCTTCCGCTATAACCTCCGCTCTGGTGACAATATCCCAGCTATTGTATAGCTCAAGAATATGTTGAGAGATTTCACGCCATGAATGGTAGTTTTCTGGGCCGGTAAGCTTTGTGATAGAGCTTAGTTTATAACCGGGTGCCCAGGCATGTTTTGAATTACTGATGGGTGGTCGTGGAGCAGGAGGTAGAGGAGGGAGTGGAGCTGTTGTAGTGGCAGCTGTCGAAGATGCCATTGTTGATTTTGAATTTCAGAGACAAAATTTTCTCGACCAGGAAAAATAGGCACACACTGCCTTAATCCACACTGTCTAATACTTAACGGAAGGCTTTTAAAACAACCACATGAATCTTACACCAAACAACCGTCTTTTCTGTACAAAGCAGGAAATACAGAATCGCTTGACCAACAAACATTGATGAATATGGTAGGCCTTCCATGCAGAAGAAGAGTGGTGGAGGAGTGTGTGGAGGATGCGAAAGTGAGCCTGTGGGAGAAAAGAGGAAACGGAGGAGAACGGGCGGTAGCAACTATGTTTAAAAGAGGTTGACGCCGAGAATGTTTTGCCAAGCCCGAACTTGCCAAGATTGTTTTGAACTATGTTTTGTTTTGTTGGATTTTTTAGTTTCGAGTGAAGGTTTTGTTTTGTTTCATGTAATGGTTTCGTTCCAATCATCAGGATGTTGCGATTCGTGGGACGAGGTGAATTGTTAAACCTAGAATGTTTCTCATGAAACTTGCATCGCTATTTCGGTAGGAATGTGCAGGTGTATATCATATAGCTATGAATGCGCCGGGCTCATAACCTATTTAATTGTGTGATTGGTATGATCTTATTAGACTATATAGAGTATACGGTCGCGATACTAAAAGTGTATTGCGGGCACATTAATGGAGGAAGTATTTTTGGTATGAAGGAAGATTGGTAGAGATTCTTGTCCCTAATACTCCTAAGCCAGGTGGGCGGTAGGGTCTTTATATACAGGTTTGCATCGTGCAGATACACTCCGTGTATCTTAAGAAATAATAGCAAAATCATTGGAGGAAACATAAGTGTGACTGTGTTTAACCCTGAGAATCTGCCAAGGAAATCCCAAATAATGTGCTTTAATCTAAAGGGGTGTGAGAAATATAACTGTAAGTCCGAAGAAATAATTATGGGCTAAAAGATCCGGAAAGCATGCATAAAGACCGAGAAATATCCTAAAAACCATAAAGAAAACACATGTGCTTATTCTGATTGTTATCATGAATTATTCAATGAAATATACGTCATATATGTCCTAGCTGTAGTAACGTTCTCGGGGTATAGGTAAAGCCGTAACACTAACCAAGTATAAGAATAAGCGATATTATCAAAGTAAAATAAACATATGAACCGAATCAAAAATTTCTACCAAGCTGTAGTTACAAAAGATTATCTTGAGTTCTTCTGTACAGACTGCATCGATAACTCCAGCTCCGACCTCAACGCTCTTCCTGCCAGCAAGCCCGCTGGGAGACCTGGTTCTTCCGTAGATTCCTTTCTGTAGACTGACAGCTACACTGGTATCTATCAGTAACTTTCCCCTTGCTATAAGTGGCTCATCGTTTAGAGCATAGAGGTCATGGTCAGTCTCCATTCGTGATCCTTTTGTTGGTATTGTGGCCACTTTACTTAAATTTTTATCTTCTATGTTGTACAATGTTGATGATTCCTCTTCCATTTCTATTCATCCATCTTGATCATTCTTTATTGAAGTCAAAAAGATCTGAAAATGTTCTAGTTTCAAAATTGATTGCTCCCTATGCGCAGCTCCCTTCTTCAGACAGTACTTCGGCTGTCTACTTAAGGCATCAGACTTTCCTCCTCCTGTTTCTAGTTGGTATACGATTTCGAAGGTATATTCTGCTAATGCTTGTGCCCAATGGATCTGTCTTCCGTTCCATTTCTTGTTATTAAGAAAGTGTTGCAAATTTTGGTGGTCTGTATAGCCCGTAACTGTTTTTTCACTTTCCAAAAGGTAATATCTCTATTCCTTGAATGCTTCCATTATTGCTAATAATTCTTTGTCATAGATTTCATAATTTCGTTCCATAGAATTCAATTTCTTTGAATGAAATACTACTGGGGGTAATTTCTTGTCCTGGAACTGGAGCAGAACACAACCAAGGGTGAAATCACTTGCATCAGTTTCTACTACCATGTCCAATCCAGGGTGGAGATGACACAGTGTAAGAGTGGTAACAAACTTTTCTTTAAGAACTTCAAAAGCTTCGTTTGGCTCCAGGCCCCAGTAAAAACATTTTGGGTCGCCTTTTAGGATTTCTGGAATTGATTTGCATATTGCTGCGAAATTTTGTATGAACCATTGATAAAAATTTGCAAACTCAATGAAGATTTGCACCCCTTTTACAGAGCTTGGCACTTTCCATTCCTTGATGGACTTAACTTTCCTTTCGCTCATCTCCAAATGTTTGGTGTTAACAATGTAGACACGAAATTCAACTTCTGTGACGTGGAGTATGGATTTTTCCACATTGATCACCAGTTAGTGCTCCGTTAGTTTCTGTAAAACCTTTTTTCTTTAATCTGCTCAATATGATCATTCTCATTTTCAGAGTATATTAGGATATTGTCTAGGTAGACGACAACTCCTAGGTCCAAAAATTCATGAAGTACCTCCTGCATCCTTGATTGTAATGTAGCGGGCAGGTTAATTAATCCAAAAGAGATTACCATGTACTTGTAATGTCCATAACGGCATTGGAACACTGTCTTCCATTCATCACCTTCGGCCATTTGTAACAAGTAATATCTCTTTTCGAGGTTGATTTTTGAGTAAATCTGAGATGCTTCCACACAGTCCCTGAGTTACGTCATACTAGTTATTGCGTACCTATCAGCGATGGTGACAGAATTCAGACCTCGGTAATCGACGACAAGGGGTAGTTTACCATCTTCCATTGATGCTAGAACAATAGTACCGCAGCCAGGCGATTGACTTGGTCGAATTTTTCTTTACGGTAGTATTTCATCCAATTACTCTCTAAGTTCCTTTAGTTTCATTGCTAACAAAGGATCAATGGGGCCCCAAGAAGGTTCTTCCCCTTCCGTGATCCTAATGGCGTGATGCCATTTTCTTCACTGGAAGATTTGCGTTGCGACTTCATCTTCAAATAGTTCAACATACTCATAGTAGTGTTCAGGAATTTTGTACCGTATGTTTTTGACTGGTTCATCATTACACTATATGCAACCAATAACTCTTGCGTATTGGTCAAAGACCACAGTTTCATCATATTCCCACATTTCTGCCAGTTCCTTGTCGATCATGTGATTTGAACATGACTTTTCTGGGAAATACCATTCCCCCGGGCTTTCGACATGTGTCATGTGGTGTTCCTCACACCACCCGAGCGGAATAATTAGGTCATAGTTTCCTGCCCTTGCAATTTCACAAGATATTTCTGAACTATGAGCATTTGTCCCAATTTCTCGTAGTAGTTGACAAGTGAAGTACTTCCTGCTGCTTTCAGTGGCGGAACCATCAAATCCTAAGATTTTGGTGGGGTTTTGTCTCATTTTGTATGGAATATCATACACTCGTATCAGGTGAGCCTTGATCAGGAAGATATTAGAACAGGAATCTAATAACACACGAACCTATATTCTTTTTCCTTTCATTTCAATATGCACTGTACCTTCTAGGCATTTGTATCTTCTTGGCCGTGGTATTTTTACCCTTTTCGTAACCTCGATGAAAGAATTGGCTTCTCGTTTTTATGATATTTTTGTAGATGTTTGAGACCCTGCCCGTATAGTTTCGGTCAATTAGACCTCCTCAACTAAACTAATTCAATTCGCATTTTCTTTCTGATGGGACTTTTTTAAACCTGGTGTCTTGGCGTTTCACCAACACTCAAGGAGAGAGCGAGCAGTTTCCGGGTTGCATGCCCTTCTTTTCATCGAAAATTCATATTTAGGTCCTCAGGCAGCGTACTACTAGTAGCCTTTACCCTTTGCCACAGGGTTCCCTCCTATGCTACTTTTATAACCTGCAGGTCCCGTCTGGGTGGTCTCCACGATCATCCAGATAGGTACAACGTATTGCCATCACGTGCCTAGGACTGACTGATTACCTTGTTCTATCCTTCCTGCCTTTTGTCTCCACCCTTGCTTCCTGAGACCATATCCGTCACAGAATTTATAAGTTCGTACTGTCGAATCAATTCGAGGGAGACTTTATCCTTGAGATGTAAGTCTAGAGCCATGTCTCTAATGCATCCAGCATGTGCCAGTAATAATAAAAAGCGCATAAGTGAAGCGTGCCTCGTCACTCTCAAAGGGTCATCTCTCTCGCCCCTACTGACTCTCCCTATTATGATTTCTTCTGACTTCATTTTTAATCCCAAGTTGGTCCTTATCGGAGACCTTTGAGTTTCCGGAACAACTGCCTGACTACCATCATTAATTTCCCCGCTTAATGTGTTGCAAGTCCTTACCACCCGTTGGTAGGAGAAGTTTTCCTCACATCCTTTCTTCGATTCCTATAAACATGCGTGCCTGTTAAGTACCCGACATATAGAATACCCGATCGCTGTCACCGTTGGTGCCAAATTTCCTTAATCCTCTATTTCATGATCCGAGATATCTTTCCAAACCCATGTAGATCTAGTTTTCACTCTCATAATCTGTGCCTTTGGAGGGCATTTTTTTATTTTTTTATTTAAATCATTTATTCGTTGTTAGGTACAAGAATCTGTATAGAGCGCTAGCTATGACAAAAACAAAACCTTAATCTCAAGCCAACCAACAAATGAAACCAATGGCACCGATCTCCTAAGAGCAACCATCAGGCCCTGTACCTCAAACGGTAACTAATCAGGCTAGGAAACTAAATAACAACAATCAAGAAAATGCATCCAGATCATCATAGCGAAGGAAAGAAATACAGCAGAGAGAGGCCTCAGTCAGCAGCCTCAGGGCCAGGACTTGGGGCAGAAACAGGTGGGGACTTCTGTGTGGAGCAGGCTGGCATCGAGGGGGGGAACCCAGTGCCTGTGGCGTTGATGTATTGAGCGAGGCCCAGGAGCTGAGTCTTGGAGGGCCAGAATGGCAAGTCGCAGCCGAGGTCACAGAGCCCATGGACATGGGCCCTTCTGGACATTGATTTGGCTACACAATGGAGGACAGCATGCTCGAAGTCTTCATCGCCCTCTTCACTGTAGGGGCAGATAAATGGGACACCTGCACGGTCCCATGTGGGGTGGGCAGCCAGGTAGCTTTTGCCAGACCTCATCTAGTGACGGCGTCCTGCCGTGAACTTATCAAATCTCATATAAGGATGGGGAGTCAGAGACGGGCGAAACCTGTAAGAGGGGTGGGTGGGGCACTGGCGCACCCAGTTGGGGACAAGAAGTGACTACACAGAGATCTTGAAAGCTGAGTAGGAAGTGGGAGGGGGCTTGGGGTCAGGTATGTGACCAGGGAGTAGATGAGGGGCCGCCAGAGGCAGGAGGCCAACATGTTGGACCAAGTGAATTATGTAGCGGCAGAGGGTGTCAATAGGTAGATGACGCCTGGGGGAGGAATGGGGACGGAACTGGTTCTACTTGAGGGGGATGTAGTTATTACGCAATCCTCTCAGAGGCAGCCGCGCTTCAGTCCTTGTAGAGGAAGAGTCCTGGATAGGGAGATAAGGGGGAAGTGTGTCTGCAGCCGGGTTTATTTGCGAGGGGGAGCACACAAGGCGGACAGCAGCCATCCGCCTCTTGTGGGGGAAGTACAACTGGAGGGGCGGAAGGCATGCCTCGCAGGGCAGGATAGTTGTTGGAGTAGAAGAGAAGCAGTTGGTGATCCGGCGCAGGACCTTATTCCAGAAAACAGAGAGGTAGTCCAGTGTGGCTCTCGTTGCGATGAAGATCTCGGCCCCATAGGTGAGGAGAGGGAGAACCAGGCCATGAGCGAGTTTGTGGCACATGTAGGCAGGAAGGCCCGCCACCGGGGGAGAGAGTCTTTTAATGGCAACGAATGTGCCCTGAGTAGCTGAGAGCCTTTTTCCGAAGTGGAGGGAGGTGTCAAGCAGTGGTGTGAACCAGTATCCTAGCCAGTGCAACTAGGCAGAAGGGGTGAAAGAGCGAGCCATTGAGGTGGATCGCTGTGGGTGAGGGGTGATCACGGTCCTTGTGAGTCCGCCAGTGGATGAGCTCAGTCTTGGGGATTGAGAAGGATAAAGAAATACATGCTGAAGACACGGAACATTCCTCCCGTATGAGCCAGAAGCAACTTGAACAGTAACAGAAAAATCATCAACATATGAAAAAATAACCCCACAGGGTAAAGAAATATGCAAACAGGAAACATAAATCACCAACAAGAGGGGCGAAACAGGAGAACCATGAGGGGTTCCAACAGAAACAGGAGAAAAAACACAGGGAGAGCCTTGAAAGACCAAGCGACATTAGCGATTCTGAAGAAAGGATCGAACCCAAGAGAACTTATAGTAGAGGAAGGCCTTGGAGCGGAGGAGAGCCGTGAGGCAGGGAGCGGAGATGTTGTCGAACCCACCGTTGATGTCTAGGAAGAAGGTAAAGACCTTGGTCCCCAGGTGCTGGTAGGAGCAAACATCGTGGGTAAGAGTAGCTGTGGCGTCAAAGATACTGAGTCCCGCCAGGGAGCTGCATTGGTTGGGATTGAGGAGGCAGGTGGCTCGCACCTGCTTGGATAGTCTCATTGCCATGATCCTCCTGAGGATCTAGGACACAGTCTCAAGGAGGACTATTATTCGGAATGAGGAGGGGGAGGAGTAGTCGGGCTTGCCCGGCTTGGCCAGGACCACGCCATTGGCACGTTTCACGGCTGTAGGATGGTAGCCAAGGGCAAGGTGGGGAAATAGAAGTGACAGGAGGAGTGCGGGGCTAATTCGGTTTACCGCATTCCACACTCCATAAGGAATCTGATCAGGGCCTGGGGCCAAAGTATTGGAGGATTTGCTGAGCGCGCAGAAAGTCTCCTCGGCGGTAAGCTCCAGTGTGGTGGGACTGGAGTGAAGGAATGAAACTGTGGGGTGGGGTCCTTGGGGAGGAAGAAGTAGCCGAGCAATGCATCATACAGGGCTATGGGGGTGGTGTCGTCAGGCATGTCAGGGAATCGATCGCGGTGACACCAAGTGGCAGCGCGCTTGGCGGACTGGATTGTTTTCGAATTGACCGTTGTCAGGAAGGCCTTCCAGTGGGACGCCTTGGCCTTCTTGATGGCCTTGAAGTAGGTAGCGCTGGCCTCTTTCGCCTCCAGAAGGTATTGGTCATCGCGCCTTGTCCTAGATATCCTCCAAAGTCTATGGAAGGTCTGTCAGAGGTGAGTGAGCTCCAGGGACCACCATGGTTTGCTGTGAATGGAGGGGCGTTCGAGGGGAGTGTGTGAACAGAGAAGAGTTGTCAGGGAGGTGAGGTGTTTGTCCAGCCATCTGTCGATTGCCAGAACTGTGGGGTTCGGGGACGGGGGAGCTATAACAAAAGCCATGAGAAGGCACTCAAGGGGGGACCAGTCAGTCTTGGCCCAGTGTGGCAAAGGTAGTGAAACTGTCACATGTGGTGCAGAGAGCGACATGGTGATGGGGAGATGGTCGGAGCCAGTGGAGGGCAGTAAGGTGTCTCACGAAGAGACATATGGATAAAGGTGAGGGTTTGCAAATGCTAGGTCAAGAACGCCTGGTCTGGTGGAGGGGTCGAAGGGAAAGTGGGTATAGACCCCAGTGGTATTGACCAGGGAAAACATATAGTCGGTGGCCCTTTCAAAGTAAGGGGCAGAGATTGCAAACTTGTTGGAGGAGATGTGTCGGAGCAGGTCTGCCGAGGGATGATGGAGGTTGAAGTCCCCTGCCACGAGGACAGGGAACTCACAGGATCGGAAGGCAGCCTCGTTGAGACAGTACAGAGCACTGAGCTGGCCCCCGTCGTGGAGTAGAGATTGTATATCCTAAACCTGTCGTAAGTAGAATTAAACAACCCAGAAAGAGTAAACAGATCGACGGCTCTTGGGTCATGCTGATCGAAAAACACAGGAAGAATGGAAAAGCACGAAAGAAAATCCAAATAAGCATAAACTGCAACCTTGGGAGGGTTGCCAGCAGGTGACGGGAGAGAAAAAGCCTTAAATGAAGCAAAAAAGAGAAGTGAGTTCCTGAAGAACGGGGGTCTTGCAGGAGGAAGCAATGCGAGGGAGTTGGCAGCTTCTTAAAGCAGTTGAAAAGTGAAAGAAACACATCCCCGCTACCCAAGCAGTTGTGTTCAACGATGAAGAGTTTGGAGAGAAGAGGGGGGAGAGTAGGGCCCGAGGGCCTGGTGTTACCATGGGTTTCCTCCATTATGACAGGGGGTCTGGATCAGAACCGGTAAACCCCTCAGCCGACTGGGTATTGAAGGCATTTCGAGGTCTGGGAATGGGAGCAACAATATGGGGGCCACTTGCGGAGGCCCCTTCCTGTGAGGGAGAAGCAGTGTCGTTGCATGGAGGGGAGTGGGCATCATCCTCAGAGTCCTCCATCTGGTTACCAGAGGGGGGCGCAGGTCTGGGAGAGTCTGGGCTCGGGCGCTCCGAGCATTCAGGGTCAGTGGCAGTGTGTTCCTCATGGCAGTTAGGGTACGAGAGAGGGGAAGCAGGGCAGCAAGCTGGGACAGCCTTTGTATGGCCACCTTTGGGGCAGGTTGGATTCGCGCAGCGATGAGCCAAGCGGGTATGGGAATTGCAGCAAAGCAGGCATGTAGGGTGATCGGCCTTGCGGACCGCAGCAGCATGTCTAAACCGCGAACAGCAGCAACATTGCATGAACTTGTTCAAAGAGTTCGCCAGCTCTACCTTTCGAGGGTGGGAGAAAAGGTGGATAGAGCTGCCAAAACAGGTGGCATCAGATGGGGAGACTGAGACCACTGCTGATGTGGAATCCCTCCTCCTCTCTGGGTCAGGTTGAAGGAACCTGGCTGCGGAGATCAGCGCTCCTATGGCATTGGCAATGGAGGTGGAGAGAGCCTCACAGAGCTCAGCAGTCCCCGTTGGCAAGTACGCCATAGGTAGGCAGTGGATTGCCAGCTGAACCTCATTGGGTGCTGGGTGGAATGGACGGAATGGGGTGTCTCCGATGGGAAAAGACTGATTGAGGTGCAGTGCCATAGCCTTGTAGTAGGGGGTGTATACCATCGCTGGGGTGTGGACGTCATCTGCCATGAGGGTGAGGGTGCCGCGGGCATTGACAGTGGCTGTAAAGAAAAGCGGGGAGGGGCAGTTGGAAACCTGGAGAACAGATGCCATGATATCTGAGGTGGTAGCAGCAATGTCGAGAGCATTAGGGTAGGGGAGAGGGAGCGTTCGGGGGGCAAAGAAATAGTGTGAGGCGGCTGGGTGAGGCATCATTCCCTTCAGTTGAGGTGCAGAGGTGCTGGACTCTGCGACTTGTGCCGCAGTGGAAGGTTCCTTGCCCTTTCCCTTGCCGCGAGATCTCCTGGGGGGCGCAGGCAGGGCAGCAGTCTCAGCATAGGTGGCAGGGGGAGGAGCGGGCCCCTGGGAAGACTGCTGGGGGCGACCAGAGAGGAACTCGGAAATGGGGGTGAATTTGCCTTCTTGGTACTGCTGGGCTTCCCAAGAATGGTGATTGCAGGACGCATATGCAGCAGGATCTCCTTCCCATTTGGAGAGATCCATGTTGTATCTGGGATGCTGTAGTTAAACCCAGTAGGGGTAATATACGGGGTGCGGGAGGTGGCTGGAGGCGGGGGTGGCTAACTAGCAGCAGGAGCAGGGGGGCGTGGCAGGGGTGGAACTGGCTGGTTCTGGGGTGGCGGTCTCGGCTGGGTGGCCACTGCCGTGGCTTTCACCCTTTGGGCCATGTCTCTCACCATGGCTTGAAGCTCAGAGAGGGCATTGAAGGGAATTTGCAGTGTGGGTGGGTAGGGTGCGGCACTGGCCACCTCTGGTCTGGGGGTATGAAGGGGCCCCTCCATAGCCTCCAATCGAAGGCCAACACAGCCCACCATGTGGAGACAGGCGCAAGCGAGGGGGAGGGTGGTGAGCTGCAGGGTAGAAGCAAATCGGAGGTCATGTTCCGTGATGGGGGAAGGAGGGCCAGGTCGCTCCCGGGAGCCTGTCCCCAGGGGAGAAGATTGCGAGTCTCATCATAGAGCTCACGAACTAGGAGAGCATGCTGGCTGGGAGGGCCGACCGAGGCGGAATGATCAAATGAAGCAGGTTGGGGGGCATTGGTGGCCAAGTGATCGCCGTAGGGGGCTGCGTGGTGGCCGGACCTAGAGGGGCCCCTGGCAGGACCAGCTGTGCTGACGCTCATAGTGAGGGCGATGAGTCAGAGAGGGGAAAGGTCACTTATAGATTGAAGTCTAAGCAAGAAGCAAAATTGTATGTGTCGTGGTGGTTGCCATACAAAACTGCAGAATTTTATGCGGCCGGAAGAGGCCGAGATTTCAAGCCTCAGGAACAGAGAGGGCGGGGAGCGTGGTGCCTTAGGAGGGCATGGTTGGTTTCTATTAACCAGGTTTACTCGCGGACGATCTTTATTGCGGTAATGGTTATTGTGGTCCTGTTTCAGTGTTCCTTTCCAGGAAGCCCATTGGATCGCCGTTACTTCCGCATCCTTTCGATTAGCCTTCCATTTATGGTTTGTTAAGCCACATCATGTTCATCACATATCCCTTATTCTGGCATCGGTGACGGTTTGAGGAATACCTTCATTTATTTTTTTCCATTCCGATTCCTTTCTCACTTTATTTGCTGTCACTGGTTTGTCTCCTTGTTTTGACGCCTTATAGGCCGCACGTTCAGCCTTTATCTACACTTCTCTTTCTTAGAAGACTTGTCTTTTTCACCTGGTTCGTCGCTTTTCCGTTTCGAAGATTTTTCCCAACCAAATCCAGCATTTTCTGAAGCTCCTAGCTTTTGTTCAAGCTTGTAGTCTTCGTCTCTGGCCCCTACTTCACATAGTGCTGCCATCCGTTCTTTCTCAATATCATATTTTTCAACTGACATTCGACCCAGTCTGGTCTTGGGTAATTTGTTCTCCATCTCTCGTCTCTATACTACTCAGATGAGCTGAACATGGATGTTCAGATTTTCCATCTCCAGTAGGAAGGTGGCAATTTCTCCATTGTATTTGACCATAGCCATTTATCGTAGGGCTTCTCGGTCTTCTGCTTGGCTAGTTTACCCACTTGTGATTTCTTGTACAAACTACAGCTAGTATTTTAGTCATTCCCCCTTTTTATTGCCCAATTCTCTGGTCATCGATAACTAGTACCAGTTTGTGAAGTGTCCCATATTTTCTCCTTCTGTTCGACTCAAGGCATATATTATTCTTTAACTTTGTTGTTCCCAATATATCGGATTCCTTTTAAAGTAATCACGGTATTGTATGAGCCAGGTTTTTCACATTTTGATGTAACTTCCCCTTAAATATAGGTAGCGCTTTAGCATGTTTTTGTGTAGCTAGTTGTAACAGGTAAGGTCCGGGTCAGGCTGGATAGTCCAAGGCACACCACTGTATTGGTGCACGCAGGATAATCAAGGTGGTTTAGGTGTACAAGTACAATGTACTAGAGATGAGAGGTTCAGAAGTTCAGGGGTTCTGGTGACGTGAAGCGAGACCAACTTGTAATTCCGAAGTACAGGTGTTCGGAGGAAAATACCAGATTGCGTGAAGAGTCCAAACTACAATGAGGTACACCCATTAATATAACAAAAGAAATCCATGACTACCAATGAGAACCTTGGCGTGCAGTTACCATTGACATCACTACGACATTTTATTCGGTCCCGTCACACAGTAACCCTACCCAATCAAGCGTCACTAAGAACCCACTGCAACCCAACCAACTAAAGTTAAGCCCTGCATCCATCGATGTGCCGTGACACTAGCTCCTCTCCCACATACCGAAGACCCTTGAGACGTTTGTTTTTTATTCTGGTAGACTGCCTGGTTTTTTCGGGTAGCACTCGTAGTACCGGTCAATTTGTTCCAGTCCATTTACAGAGTTAGTGGGTTCCCAAGTAGCCTCCTTGGAACCTTTCTATTGAATATGATAGCGGAGGCGGTCACGCGGTATTCAAGTATCTAGTAACTTATCTACCTGCGACTCCTCTTTTCCGTCGACCTCCACTGGCCGTGACGGGTGTATGTGTTGTCACGAGAGGCAAGATCTAGTAGCGATATGTGGAAGACGTTATGTATCTTCATTGACATCAGGAGTTCCAGACAGTAGGCATGGGTTCCGATAACAGCAAGAACTGGGAAGGGCCACAGATGCTTGTTGTATAACTTGACTGAGGGTCGTTGGGTACAGATTTGTCTTGCGTTCAGCCAAACATGATCCTCTATACGGAAACAAGGTGCTGGAGTCCTTCCTCTATCAGCCTACTCCTGTTGCCAGTCTTGTACGAAGGACATCTTAGACCGGAGGTGGTGACGTATCTCTTGCATGGTATCAACAAATTGTCCACTTGAGGTTTCAGAGTTACAGTTCATGGGTTGAGGTCTCTTCCACAGGTCCATACGGGGGTCGTAGCTGTAATTAGCGAGAAAATGTGAGACACCTGTAGTTTTGGAAGCGTGGTTGTTTGCTGCGAACTCTGCCATGGGGAGCCATTAGGACCAGTCTTCTTGTTAGTAGTTCACATAGGCTCGTAGTTACTGTTCCATGATAGCATTGATCCTTTCTGTTTGGCCATCAGTCTGGGGGTGGAATGCAGTGGATAATTTCCTGGCCACCTGTAGGTGTTGACACACAGATTCCCAGAACTCAGAGGTGAACTGAGTACCTCAGTCAGTGGTGATCGTAAGGGGCAGGCCGTGATGCTTCCAGACATGTCGTAGGTACAACTCGGCCAAAGATGGAGTATCAATCGTAGTACACCACAGTATAAGGTGAGGCATCTTGCTCAGCCGCTTGACCACCACTAAGATAGCATCATTTCCTTCACTCCAAGGAAGGCCAGTGATAAAGTCCATAGATACATGTTCCCAGTGCCTGTCAGGAATTGGAAGGGGGCGCGGAATTCCAAAGGGCGCATGGCGGGAAGTATGACTTTGCTGACAGGTGTGGCAATTGGCTACATATTACTCAATGTCTCGTCTCAGACCTAGCCAGATGTACAGTCATGACAACAACTCATGGGTTTTCACTCTTCCTGGGTGCCCAGCTAAAGGAGAGTCATGAGCTGCTTGGCTTAAGCTGAGGATTAAGGGCTCATGGTTTGGCACGTAGAGCCTGTTGCAGAACTTGAGGTAGTTCCCACCGTGGGCACATTCTGCTAATGAAGCCAACCGGGAATGTCGGTCATCTTGGTCAAGGGCTTTAAGGATCTGATTAGGTTTTGGGTCAACTTGATATGTCTCTTACCAGAGGGGTTCTACGGGGGACGCTCCAGTAGGAAGCCTAATATTTGCAAACAAACCCAATCCTTGGAACTTTAACACTACTTGTGTCTGATGGTTCTTCCTCTCTGCAGCTTCTTCCTCTGGCTCTCTCTTCATCCTGGTTAACACGTCGGCTTTGCCATTTAGCTTTCCTGGTTGATACTCAATATTGTAGTCAAACTGTGTTAAGAACTCAGACCAGCAGGCTTGTCTTCGGTTCAGCAGCCGCTTGGTCGTGAAGTGTTACAGGTTTTCGTGGTCTGTCAATATAGTAACTTTCTTTCCTATCTGGTAGCAACACCATTTTTCAAATGCCCATACTGCTGCCATCAGTTCCTTGTCATAGATGTCACAGTTACACTCAGCAGGGCTGTACTTCTTAGAATAGTAGGCGACAGGGTGCCGGATTCCTTTATCATCTCGTTGAGACATGATGCCAGCTGAGACAAATATTTTGGAGGCGTCAGTTACGATGACCACGTCTTTTCGAAGTTCAAGTAGGTCAGAACAGAAGTAGTGGTAAAGGCCATTTTCATCTTCTCAAAAGCTGATTTGCACTCAGAGGTCCATACGAAGGGTTGGCCTTTTTTAATAAGCGCTGTACGGGGTTGAGCCAGGCAGGAGAATGCAAGAATGAACCTCTGGTAAAAGTTCCCAAAACCAAGAAATGCACAAACATCCCGTACTCTGTCAGGAATAGGCCAAGCAATAATGGTTTTGATCTTGGCATTGTCCGTACGTATTCCCTCAGTTGTGATGATAATGCCCAGGTACTCGACCTGTTTGACATGGAATTCCCATTTCTGAGGCTTCACCTCCAGTTCAACCTTCTGCAGGGCACTCAACACCTATCGGACATGTTCCACATGTTCTTCCTCGTTCTTACTATGTATCAGTATGTCATCGAGGTAGGCGGTACGGAAGTGGTCCAGGCCTGGGCGTAAGGTTTCATTAATATAAGCCTGGAACGTGGTAGGAGCGTTGTTAAGTCCAATTGGCATGACCTTTGATTCGTAGAGTCCATATCGGGTGCTGAAGGCGGCCTTACATTCTTCTCCTTTTTTCATACAAATTAAGTAGTAGGCCCCTCAGATATCCAGTTTCGTAAAGATCGTGGCTGTGGCTATATTCATAAATGTTTCAGTAAAGAGGGGGAGGGGGCCACGGTCTTTGATTGTTCCTGCATTCAGGGCTCTGTAGTCCACATATAGCTGTAGCGAGCCATCCTTCTTTTTGATCAACAAGATAGGGGAGGCTGTGGAGGAGGAGGAAGGTCGAGTGAAGTCCTTTTCAAGGTTTTCGTCTAACCATCCATGTAGGGCTTCCAGTTCTGAGGGTGCTTGATTGTACAAAGGACCTACAGGGGGAGTAAAGTTGGGTTTAAGAAGTATAGCATGATCTTCTGGGTGATGCAGAGATAGATGGTCCTGTGTTTTCTCCAGGAATATAGGCATGAAATCGTGGTCACAGTACTAAGTGGAAACAATCTCTCTGACCTCGGGTTCTTCCAGTACTTTGTCGTCCGGCGCAAGTTGTATTGCATAGCCTTGTAGGAAGTGTGGTATCTCCTCCCCTACTCCTTCGGTACTGGTGATGTCAGGAGTACAGTTCATAAGACAGTACTCCGACTCGAAGGTTACAGTGTTGCTAGTGAAGTTGATTGCAACATGATGTTGTTTCAGCCATGGGATGCCTAATGTAAGGGGGTATCCACCCAGCTTGGTAATGAGTGTGGTGATGAGTTCCAGGTGGTCTTTGATTTTCAGTTGTACACAGGTAAGATGGGTTATTGCTCCTTAACTAATAGGTCTACCATCAATGACGGCCAGGGTGAAGGGATCTTTTAGGGAGTATAGGGGGAGATAGTGACGGCACGCGAAGTCTTTATTCATGAAAGCATATCCAGTAGCTCCAGAATCAATTAGGGCGTGGGAACAGATTAGGCTTTGGTTGTCTACGATGTCACTGGCAAGTACCAAATGGTTATCCTCAATTTCATTTTCTATTTGATCCAAAGACAAACTAGATATAGATAGACAAGGGAAAGACTTAACATGTCCCATGTCAGTACCATATTCTGCACATGGGACCACTAGTTTTCCGACTCCTCAGAGTCAGGATGGGTGTCCTCTGGTATGTCGGGAGGCCGGGCGGGGTGGGTGTTTGTGCCATACATGCGGTGGGGTTTCTTGTTCAGGCACTCACCTGCCATATGTCTGTGTCCTCCACAGTACAGGCGGATGCCCCGTCTCATCCTTTCTTGTCGTTGTGCGTCAGTAAGGGCACATCGCCTGCTAGAGAGATCCATTGGACCATGCGTAATACCATAGCCGTAGTAGGTGGTGTTGAGATTAATTGGTGGGCTTGGGCTGGAGCAGGGGCGTGCCAGGAGGAGAAGGTAGAGCCTTTCTTTTCTGCCGCACGGGCACGGATATTATTGTCCAACTTCTTTAACCAGTTGGCATAGTCGTTCATTGGTTCAGGAGGGTCAGGGATAGAGGTCAGGGCATCCTTGAGTTCTGAACTCAGGCCATGGTAGAGGTAGGTACGTTTGGCAGCGTCATTCCAGTTGATGTCAGCAGCAAGGCATTGGTAGTCAGCCAGGTATTCGACAAAGAGGCGCTTCTTCTGTACTAGGGTTCTCAAGGCTCACTCCGCCGTTGCTACTCGGTTTGGATCCCCAAACGGCTTGTTCCAGCTCCGCTCGGAGGGCAGCCACATTCAGGTAATTGATTCCCTCTGAGGTGACATTGTGTTGTACCTGGAGGAAAGCACGTCCTTCTAGTAACCCTATGGTGTAGGCGAGATGGTGCTGTTCATCTGAGAATCGTTGAGCATCACCTTACAGTTTCATCCATAACTGCGTAGCGAAGGGGTGGAAGTTTGCAGTGGTACCATCAAACATGGCGGGACTGGGGATTGCTGTCATCTTGCTTCCACATCCTGCTACTGCTCCCTGAGGAGCATTGGCGAGAGCAGTGTTAAGCGAGGTGATGGTGGCATTAGTGCAAGCAAGATCTTGTTCAGTAGTGGTGAGGCGGGTCTGGAGCCCTTGTCCTTCAAGGCGTAGAGTCTGGAGTTCTTCCTTAGCGGCGTGTAGCTCTTGCTGAATCTGCTGGTAGGCTGGGGATTGTTCTGGAGGCATAGAGTCTTCAAGGAGAGACTGGGCCATAACATATTGTGACCGGTCTCAGAGTGTGATCAGATGGTTAACCATGGGGTCATGGTTCTGGTGTTGAATATCCTCGTTAGACATGGCAGCCATACTGGCTAGGGATCCGAGAGCAGCAGTGGAGAGTTGGATGCAACAGGACATGGTATGGTATGGGTTGGATACTCATAGACGCAATCTTGTGTAATGGATAAAGTCCGGGTCAGGCTGGATAGTCCAAGGCACACCACTGTATTGGTGCACGCAGGATAAACAATGAGGTTCAGGTGTACAAGTACAACGTACTTGTGCTGAGCGGTTCAGAGGTTCAGGGGTTCCGGTAATGTGAAGCGACAGCGAGTTGTAATTCCGAAGTACGGGTGTACAGAGCAAAATACCAGATTGCATGAAGAGTCTAAACTACAGTGGGGTACACCCATTAATATAACAAAAGAAATCTATGACTAACAATCGGAACCTTGGCGTGCAGTCACCATTGACATTACTATGACATTTTATTGGGTCTTGTTACACAGTAACCCTACCCAATCAAGCGTAACTAAGAACCCACTGTAACGCAACTAACTACAAGTTAAGCCCTGCATCTATCAATATGCCGTGACACTAGTGCTAATCCCTTTCCGATAGCAGCTCAAAGGTTTTCGAGTTGTGAAGTTTTCTGAATATCCTCTTGTGTTTTTCTGCAATCTTTGCGCAACCGTTTTATCATAGTAGCATTATCATTATCCCATCTCGGGCTACTGCCACTCCAAGTACTATTGGATAAACTGTTATCAGGATCATTTACTCCACATGTTGGTATCAGGGGTGGTCCTCTATTCCCTCCATTTCCGCCGCCTATCTCGTCTTGCTCTTCATTTCTATTTTGTAGAGGTTGCAGTATGTTATCCGCTCTTCCCTTACCCTTTTGGCCATAATTATTTAGTGATTCTTCCCAAGCGGTCTCCTGGACTTCCTGGGCATTGGGCTGATCTTACGCCCTTACTCATGCAGGGTTTATGTCCTCCAGTTGCAAAAGTATGACTTGGAGGTGTTTGCATAGCTTGTGAGACTCTTGTTTTCCGTTTTGTTAGAGATTCGTCAACTTGTCTTCCCATACTTGTTGTTTTCCTCAAGTTCGTTCTGCATCCTGCTATAATAAGATTTTTATTTTTTGGATTTCCAAGTCCAATAAAAGATCTTGTTGGTGGGATTTCTCTTGAGTTGTTCCCATTGTTTGTTCAAGGCTAGAAGTTGCTTCTTCCCACCTTCTTTGCTAATCTAGGAGTTTTAAGAACTCTATTGCTCGTTCATGAATGACTCTTCCCCATATTTCCCCCAAAGATGTCTGAATACTTGAAAGTTCTTCTTGTAGACAATCCAATTCTTCATCAACCAATTCTTCTCCTTTGCCTATCCTTTGTCCTACTCCTTGTAGGTTTTCGTACAATTCTTGTTCTACGGTCGACAAGGCAGAATAGGCGAGGCGTTCCTGGCCAATATGTTTCTTGGCCTGTCTGTCAATGTGATTAATGACTGCATCAAGTTCGAATAAGAAATCATTTGCTGTACGCCTTGGTCATGATTGCTGTGCGGGAGGGTTTATGAATATTTCCAAGTAAAACTTGGCCTCTAGTTCTAAAGTAGTGTCTTCCTTTTCCTACTCCTGAGGTTGGTCTTCCAGTTGGAGTACCACTCCTACTAGTAACATAGCATCCAGGGACCAGTTGTGGTTTCCGATGGTACAGTAGTGTCTTGGTCTATTTCGTCTTCTTCATCTTCCATGGGAACATCTGGCCCAGTTAGACACAGGGCCATTCTCGATGTAGTGTCTGGTTTGTTGGATGGCTCTTCAATTTCCCTGTATAGCAGAAATCTGTCAGTTACCCAATTGTCTTTTATGGTTGTATTACATAAGACCTTAACTGTGAATGGGTTGATTCCTCTCCTTTGAAGATCACACCGTATTCTCTGCTTTAATTTGGCATAGATTTCCATCGTTGGTATTTTCTTTAGCAACATCACAAGGCGCGTTTGGTCAGTGGAGTTGGGATATTCTTGCCGTCTGATAGGCATATGCAGTTCCAACACCCCCCTCTGGCCCTGATGTAGGGCCCGGACGTCGCCTGCAGCACGGTGTGTAGTTGCTAGTTACCAGCAAAGATTGCGGAATTGGCAGCATCCCCATAACACCGTATATGTCATCGCCGTCCGTCCGACCGGAAGCTGTTCACAGGATATATGAGAGGGGTAGTGTGCACTGCTCATAGAGCTGGAATGCAGGATATATGATACAAATAATATCTACATAAGCAGGAAAACCTAGCGAATCAGAAAATTAATAAATGCTTCATGTTGGCCGACGACGAATAGTCATAGGTCTGCAAGAACGGACGGGAATTAAGGAAACGTAGCTGCAAGCCCACTCTCGCTAGGCAAATCAAAGAAGCGATGGAGAACTAAGCCTACCAACTCCACGTAAAGATAATGCAGTCATGCCTCTGTGTTGTCACCGTTGTCTGATATTGAGACTAATCAGCTTAGTAACAGAGGAACGACTGGTATGTTCGCAAATTGGACAGCATACTCAGACTAAGTTCATATGGCAAAGTCATCGTTTACTTCCGACTAGCGGAGTCTCGCACACCCTCAGAGAGACAAAGTAAAATAAGCTAAATGACCAGAAGCGGGAAATTATTCTGGGTCTACGAGTGTTCGCACCTAAGATTGATAAGACGAAAGACTAGTAGTTGTCGCGGAGGTACTTAGTTAGTATAGGTATTAGATGTACCAGTCGCGGAAACTCACGCGGGATATAAATATAAGAGTTCCTTCCCAGCTATTAGACAGACAGCAACGCAGAAGAGATCTTATCAATATAACAAGTTATTATCTACACTTCATACTCTTAGTAGTTTTAGCGAAAACCAGTATTAGCGATTAAATTACGATGCCTTCCTGATACTACTTTGTTATCGAACACTTAAAACGCTTAACCTTACTCTACTGAGCTCCGAGTTGGTTACTTGTAACACCATCAAAGTTTAGAACTATTCTACCAGATGGGTGTTTCCAGATGAGTTGGTTCTGGGACTACTTAGTTCAACTGCCTTTTTGCTGTGCTCTGCTATTTGGTTTCCAGTAGCTGTGTGTGACTACTACAGGTTTGCTAATTCAAGCATGGGTAACACTACCTTCTGTACCAGGTACAAAATCATCGGATTCGTCCTTGTCCTTAGGAGTCGTCAAGGAACCTGGAAGTGGTTCAGGTAGCACTTGTGTAGCCGGCTTGTCTTGTAGGACAAAGAACAAATAGTAGCAAAAAATAATAGCAAAGATGGTCAAGATCATCTGACACAATTGGTGTCAATTTGTGCCTCAGTGACAGAGAGACTATCAATATAATGTTACAGGCAACCAACTCAGAGCACGGTAGAGTATGGTTAAGCGTTGAGGTATTCGATAACATAGTGATGTCAGGAAGGCCAGATAATTCGTAGTCACAAATACTTGGTTCCCTAAAACTACTAAGAATATGAAGTGTCGATAATAACTTGTTATATTGATACAATCTCTTCTCCGTTGCTGTTTCAACCAATAGTTGGAGAGGAACTCTTATATTTATATCCTACTTGAGTTTCCGCAGCTAGTACATCTCATACCTATACTAACTAAGTACCTCTGCAACAACTGCTTGTCTTTCGTCTTATCAATCCGAGTATGAAACTCGTAGACCCTAAATCCTTTTCCTCACTTCTGGTCATTTGGCTATTATAACTTTATCTTTCTGAGGGTGTGCAAGACTCCGCCAGTCGAAAACTATTGATGCCCATTGCCATATGAACTTAGTCTGAAATATGCTGTCCAAATACAAACATAGCAGTCGTTCCTCTATTATTGAGATGATCAGTCTCAACATCAGACGCCAGTGACAACACAGAGGCATGACTGCATTATCTTTACGTAGAGTTGGTAGGCTTAGTCCTCCATTGCTTCCTTGCTTTGCCTAGCGAGATGACCTTGCAGCTACATCTCCTTAACTCTCATCCATTCTTGCAGACCAATGACTATTCATAGTCGGTCAACGTGAAGCGTATTTGATCTCCTACTTGTTCTGCGGAATTTTCTATTCATCCAGGTAGTTTATATTTAGTACACTGAATTCCAGTTATATTAGCAGTGCTCACTACCCCTCTCATATATCCTGCGAACAGCTTTCGGTCAGACGGACCGCGACAACATATACTGTGTTACCCAGAGGCCACTAATTTGTCGATTTTTGCTGGTAGCAAGTACCAACCTACCGTGCTGCAGGCGACATCCGGGTCCTTTATCGGGGCCAGAGGGTGGTGTCAGAACTGCATATGTCTAACAGAGCAATCCAAGTATCATTAGATCTTGAGGAAGGCTGCCCTCAGTCGGTAGGTTTTGCTAGCAATATCGAATTAATTCATGACACATGGTCTCAGAGCAGACCCCGCATGACCTTGCAAAAATCACTAAAGTTAGACACATTATAGCGGCGTCCTTTCAGGACTCAGCAACGGCGCCCCTACCCTGGTACCTTACCATTGTTTTCCAAATGGTGCAAGATGTTGGCACAGAGGTCAACTCCACGACTTACTAGGGAATTCAAGTTCAATTGTCCCACCTGAATGGCGTGCTGGCGACCATAGCTGTGTATGATCTGTCGTACAGCATTACTTTTATTTGAACGTTGTCATCCATCCTCGATTTGATCCTTATGTGCCAGTTCACCAAACTCCCTCGAATACATCAGAATATTGCCAAACCTGCGCATTTGATCTTGGAAGTGACTAAGTAGATTCATCTTAATAAAGTTGAAATGGGACTTAGTATGAATCAAGTCCATACGTCGGTTGTTCTCTTTTGCCTGATCATCATTACGGACCCGACACCCCTTTGAGGCGACAACTGGCTCTTTCATTTATGTTCTCTGCTGGCGCAACTCTCCTTCATTGCTCATCAACCTTGGCCCTTGTATATTGTGATACCCGGAACTCCAAGAAGATATCCTTTGTCATGTGAAACTGGTTCAGATATTGTTCCATATAAGTGAGAGTTTCGGGTGTATGGCTCCGGTATTGTATCATCATAGTGAGGTCGACCAGCACCCTGATACAACTAAGAACATGTTTGAACTGTAACCCTTGTGTACTATCTGGCTGCTGCAGTGCCATAGTAAGAACTCCTAATATGTAAGGCACCAGATTCCTCATCTCCATTCCTTGCCACTGTGTAACCTTAGGATATGCTTTTTTAGGCATAATGAATCCTGGCTACAGTAGTAAAGCCTCTCCAGCGTCGTCAAAACCGTGTGCCGGTGCGTATTTCTTGAGAAATTCTTTAATCCAGTCCATCATGTGCCTGATTAATCCGTGATAGACCAGGTGGAGCATATCTAGTTTGTGCAAATCAGACCCAGAAACACGATGAAATCCTTGAAAAACATTTTATCCTTTCATAATACTGGAGCTGTCTAATAAGGCTCTGGCATCACCAGACTTAGAGGTTAGCGACCAAAGTACCTTTCTTTGTTCACAAAATCTTGCTTAATCTTGTGCAGGATACCTGGCGCCTGTGCCTTTTCCTAATTCTCCTGTTGAAACTTTACATTTAGGAGAGGTGTTAGATTTTATCCCATATAGGGCCACATGATCCATATGGTCAGCAATCCAAGCAGAAAAGATCAGGAAGCACCTTCACACCTTCCCATCCGCAGTTAATTGGGATGCCCTCTAGAGCTGTCTCTTATAAGGGCTCAACTATCAGTTCCTATACTCCCTTTAGTGTGTCAGCATTGTTTTTTCTCCGCAGTTCGCCTGCAGCAGGGGGCCCGGAGAATCTGGGCACAATGGGCAATAATGCCAGAAGAAGAACTGCCATTGACCAGGTCTGTTATGCTGGGTCGCCAGAAGATTTCTGAGCGTAATATACACAGGCCATGCTTTTTTGTCACCAGAGAAGTTGCCGAAATGCATCTGATCAGACATCCTAATAATTGGGACCACTGTTGCACCTGGTGGAAGTACACCCCACAATAGTTAGCCAGCGGTTTTGTAAAAGGTTAGGACACTGTACTTAAACATCCCACCACCAATCCACCGTATGCATTTCCAAATACACTCTTTGTCCCTCACTGTCGTATTCACACCGTGGCCTATAGACAAGGTCCTCTCTGTACACGATCTTGCGAAGAAGATACCTGACACAATCAAGTATGTTACAATCAAAGAAGGGTAAAGATCTCCTGCCGTTGTCAACCAGTCCTGCAAACCATTGAGGATATGGACTGTGTGGATCCAATGACCAGAGATGGTTCTCCAGGATATGCATGATGCCATAACCAACAGATGCAGAATTACTGAGGCCATTTGAGAAGTATTCGTTAATGCGTGACTTTGGGACTTTACCCTGAATGTACCAAGAGGCAAGTTTGAAACCGTACACCCTGGTGAATGGTGCCCATGGGTCCTCACACAGGTTCCTGAGTTCTTGGCCAAATTGGTTGACTTTACCAATTGCCTCCCCAGAACTGTCATAATCCATCAGCCTGCTGGCCAGCAAGAATGTGATGTCATTGGTTTCTTCAGTATTAGACTTGTGCACTACGTCATCAGAAAATTCCACATGCTTGTATTCAGTAAGGTCTGTATCGGATTCACAGTCTGAATCAAGGTGTCCGCTCACTGCAGATTAGTGCAATAAGCTTGTATTCACGTCAGTATTGTGATCGGCGGATAATGTATATCGTACTTTGGATGCAAGGATAATATCTAGTTTTGAGTTTGCAGTTCATAGGTGTTTCTCATATACGCCTGCCCATGTGTATTTTCAGCCGCAGAATAGACATTTGGTAGGCATTGTTGGAGTCGGTTCAGTCAATCTTATGAGCCCTATGTAGACTCACAGTTACTAGTACGGTATTGCTTTAATACGTGCGTACTGGATGCATGTTCTAGGCACTTGCCCATAGCAAATAGTAACTAGTCGTTGAACAGGTTTGGCACCCAACATACTGATGTCACGTGGCATCCAAGTCCCTTGTGATTTGTTTCATAAACAAGTCCGACGAAGATCTTATTTCTGAGACAATCTGTATATCAATGTACATCAGCTAATGACAATAATTCTTGCACATTTGAATTCCCAACCGAACTTGAAAACAATGTGCAATTCTTTCAAACACTCCAGATCGTCTAGGCGTTGGATATATAACGCGAATCAGCTATGATGGAAGAAGCTCATATCAATAATCTTCTTACAACCCCAATATTTACAACTTCTACAACCTCTACTGTATTCACAACAAAGGCCCAATATCCACAAGACGAACACCAAGATACTCAAAAAAAATTACACATGGCTCAAAATATCAACCTGAAATACATCCACATACCAAACGCAGCTAAGGTGAGAGCTGCACCTGGACAACTGAGTTAACTTCCGCCGAATTCTCCTCATGGAAATATTGACACGCGACACCCTGATTGTCACAAACTTAAGGCATATAAGTTATCTATGGGCTTCACGTTGAGCCTAGCAGACAAAGATCTGTACAAACGATGGAGGCAAACTGTGAATGACCAGATGTTAGCAAGGAACTTTACCAATATCTGTAATTTCCTGAACCTCGAATTCCAGCAAATCTTCCACGAGATGAGGAGATTGTGACCTGTCTGTTACTTACTCATCAATGCATCCACGGCGAATGATGTACCCCACATCTTTGAGGTTGATGAGGCAGTTATTCTAATAATCAATGACTGCAGTAGGAAGTTAAGAGACTCGCTTCCACATCATCCTGTGAACACACCTTTACTGGGGGCACCAGCAGTTACCTCAGGGCATCTGATTGTTCAACCGACACTAAGACCACAGCGCGAGCCTGCCCACTGAGACCCTGCAACCCCTGGTCCTGTCGCGCCTGCTCCACTGGTACCCGACGTACCTGTATCGGACCCAGCCACACTGGATGCCATCGAACCACAAGCCGCTGAAGAGGAAGCAGTCGTACCAGGAGCCGTCAAGAAGAAAGCTGTCAAAGAGGAAGGCATCGGACTGGAATCCACCAAAGAGGCAGCCGTCGCACTGGAAGCTGTTGAACAGGAAGGGGTCACTCCTGCTCCTCTAGCGATCAAGTTAGCTGTGCCAGCAAATCATCTAACACCCAACCCTATACCAACGGGTTAGTACGTTTCATGATAATCCGCTCGATTGGTGTTTTTTCATTTACTGACTTAGGATAACTAGATTGCAGAGCTCTGCTTGGGCGTCTGCATGCAGTTAGTATTGTTTGGGTCAGGCCTTCAAGACATGCCATTGGATCAAATGCAGCGCCTAATTATCACTTGATTCCCTGGCGTTTACCTCATTCCCAGGGTACACAGTTCACTGAATTAGATTCCTATGACATATGTAGGTCGTCAGCCATGATTCGGAGATAACTATCAGTGAACAGATTTGGATACATACTTGGAGCTACTGGCGAAGGTCACAGACAGCTGCCCAAAGCTCTCACTGAACCAATACCAGACATACATTCTGTCTTCATCAATAGCGATGAAACGGTATGCGCATGGCTCCTATCAAATATGGTTCTCAAGAACGTACTTGATCTCTTAGGTTATTCTCATTGTGACTGAAATGATGAGCAGCCGCCCACACCACCCATGAGGAGCCATACCTATCTCACCGAAAATGCCGTAGTCCAATGGGCTCACGACAGGGCTGCTGGTATAGGCCTGATGCATTTTGTTAGGCATATGCAGTCCCAACACCCCCCTCTGGCCACAATGTAGGGCCCGGGAGTCGCCTGCAGCATGGTGTGAAGTTGCTAGTTACCAGCAGAAATTGCGAAATTGGCAGCTTCACCATAACACTGTATACGTCGTCGCCGTCCGTCTGACCGGAAGATGTTCACAGGATATGAGAGGGGTAGTGAGCCCTGTTCATACAACTGGAATCTAGTATGCAATACAGAGAGAAACCAGAATGAACAGAATATCGTACAGAATGATAGTATGATATGCTGTTTCATGTTGACCGACTACGAATAGTCATTGGTCTACAACCAACAGATGAGAGTCAAGGAGATGTAGCTGCAAGAACTTCTCGCTAGGCAGATCAAGAAGCGATAGAACACTAAGCCTACCGACTCTGCGTGAAGATAATGCTGTCATGCCTCTGTGTTGTCACCAGCATCTGATATTGAGACTGATCACCTCAATGACAGAGGAACAACTGGTATGTTCACATTTGGGCGGCATACTCCGACTAAGTTCATATGGCAAAGGCATCGTTAACTTCCAACTGGCGGAGTCTCACACACCCTCAGGAAGATGGAGTTAGAATAGCCGAATGACCAAAAGCGTGGAAGTATTCAGGGTCTAAAAGTGTTCGCACTCAGGATTGATAAGACGAAGGACTAGTAGTTGCTACAGAGGTACTTAGTTAGCAGAGGTATTAGATGTACCGGCCGCGGAAACGCACGCAGGATATAAATATAAGAGTTTCTCCCCAGCTATTAGACAGACAGCAACGGAGAAGAGATCTTATCAATATAACAAGTTATTAACCACACTTCGTACTCTTAGTTGTTTCAGCGAACCCAGTATTAGCGATTATTATTATTACGAAGCCTTCCCGACATCATTCCGTTATCGAACACATTAACGATTAACCATACTCTACCGAGCTCTGAGTTGGTTACCCGTAACACATTTCCACATGCTGCAACCTGACTCCAGACCTGGCAATAGGCAGGCCAATGGAGCTAGCTAAGAGGAAGATGTCTCTGACAGACCACAGGCAGCATTATTCAGCTTCTCATCAGATGACCTACTGACCGGGAAGGGTGGTGAAGAGGGCGCTGTAATATTGTCATCCATGTTTGGAGACCAAGCTGAATCCACTGCCAATCGTATTCCCTTCACCACTAAATCATTAACCTTTACAAATAGACAACTGCCGATGTGCCGTAATATTTTCTGCAATAAGGAACAGAAGCACAGCGCTCAATTTGATGCGTGAAATTGCATATATTAGAAGTCCAAGCGAATACGCCAGAATTCCAGCACAAGGTAGAGTTCAAAATCCCTGGAAGCACAGGAGCACAGTGCTCAGTCCAATGCCAAAAACAGTGATGAATATAAGTCCAAGAGACTTAAAAGCGCCCCGTCACGGAGAGTTTGAATAGTGATGTAATGAGATCCACTGCGAATCAATTGTTTACCATGTCTACCTAGATCCAAAGTGTGTTAGCAGTGTTCTTTAATATCCACATTTCATAGAGTATTTAAATTCATTTGTTTACTGTTCATCGTAGGTTTAGCCTAACTCAACAGAAGTTGACATGCATGAGGGTGCAAGACAAGGGTGGTGTTGAGGTTGCAATCGACACCCGGCACCCAGCCAACCGCGCCAGCAGCCGATGCCAAGTGACGTCACTTGGTGCCAGCATTATCTTGAGCCTTAAAAGCTTATTTCATGGACCTCCATCTAAATATCAATAGTGACCCTCTACTGATCACGATACTTGAATTATATACGTTCTAGATATGTATCAATTGGAGTTTGGTGGATCACTCAGTCATGTGTTTGCCTTGTGCTGTTGGCAAAGATTGTGCTGGGCATACGACAGCGTCGTCCTATGGAATACCCACTAAGGACAGTACAGTACTAACGCATGCACGGTATCCTATATAATGGCCTCTCCCGCCCCTCCCCCACTTTTTCTCTTCCTTCTCCTTACTTCTTTTCTTGCTCCTCCCCATCACCTTATCCTCTGTTCCCCATCTTCCAACATAGCTACAACGCACAACCACAAGTTACCAAAGAGACAATGCGATAATTCCATCTTTTTTAGAAAAAAAAAACAATTCGGCCTCACCCAAATGGCTCTCACAAACTGACCAACAGAAGATTTGATACAATTAAAAAAGGGAAAGCAAGTAAACTATATCCATCCATTTTTTGGAAATACTGCAGATCCTGATTCTTTCAGACATCCCACGGCGTTGGCCAACGTGCGTGATGTCAAGCATGTGAAATGGAGGTTCCGACCTGTGATTGCCATGTGGACCTAGAGGACAGCCTGTAAGCAATTACACCCTAATTGTGCTTTGCGGCCATAGCACATAAAGCTAACATTTGTTCTCCAATGTGAATAGTAGTGCATTGGGATTCTACAAGCCCCTCCCATTCAAGCCAGCGGTGGAGGATTCTTTGTAGGTCTAATCTAATCTACAAGAACCTCTCTGAATCAGTTATGCTAACGTTCGTACTTAAATTCTGGGGGCGTTATGGCAACATTGCGTACACCAAGTCATGGTGTAGGTTGAAGAAACCTTGTCCCCAAACCGCCCTCTACTCAGCGTGGCATGAGGAGATCAAAGCCTGCATCATTGCGCGCTCCTTAAATCCTTGCCTCCTGACAGACATCCAAGTAGAGGCCGTCATGGATTTTGCCTGCTCCTGTAGCCATATTAAACAGCGTGTCGCACTCATTGAAGCTGAGCACCACGCTGATGTTGTGGGGGAGCTCTCGTGTCACCTGAGGATCTTGGTCAAGGACTCATCCAAGAAACTCCAGGCGACCAAGGAGTGTCACAAGACGGGGCGGGCGGTTGGTGGCAAGGTCGTCGGACCTCTGAGTGACTCCTCTCTCTCAATGATCATTGGTTACCCTCCCAGTCACACATTATATAGTGGTTGAACTGGATTGGACCTCCCCTTACCGCCCACAGGGGGTGAGAATTTATATCTTGTTCGCCGAATGGGTGCCCTAGGGCATCCGTTCCTTGGCCACCCCTGGTGTGCCATCAACTCTGACTGGGGAATCACCTGGGGGGTCCTTGGTGCACCTAGCATCATAAATCTACTTGGGGTGGTTCGTGGGCAACATGTGGAGAAGGAAATCCGATGCCCATGGTATCTGATCAGAGTGACTGGTAAGGGTTCAGACAGACCCATCTGGCTCCTGAATAACCTCATCCTCTCCGGCAACTCATCTTTCCCAATAGAGATGATGATATTCGGGCATGGCACCTCGCCAACTATGGTCGACATCCTCTAGACCTAATAGTCCTAGAGTTACACCCAGATCATGGAGAGGATGAGGAAGAGATCCCTGAGCCTGCAAATTGGAAATTCCTATTTTCGACCATATAGTCTGGGATCAATCAGCCCAGGCTGAAGATACCATGGGGACCATGTAAGAGGAGGAGGACAAGGAGGAGGAGGGATGGTTGGGTATGGCGGGGGTATTGAGTCCTCGGGCGCCCGGCCGCACAAGGTGGATCATCATTTCGGATGATAACATAACCTTTTCCACCCAACCGGCTGTGAGATAACATGATAATTTAAACACAATAGCTAATCTCCATCATAGGACGAGGAGAAGTAATGGTTGGATGTGGAGAGAATGATGAGTCCTGAGGCGCATGGGGGTTTGTTGTTGAAGATAACAATGTAACCTTTTACACCCAACTGGATGTGAGATAACATGATGATCTAAACACGATAGCTAATCTCCAACATAGGATGAAGAACAGGGCCGTGCTGGCCCCTCAACCTAACCTACCTGGAGGGCCCCCCACCCAAGAATAATCCACCAGGCCAAGAGCTCTGATTAGTTTGTGTCTTTGCCTGTGAAGCCTGGCTTTCGGTCTTCTGTGCTCTCCAAGTCCCTGCTGGAGCCATCGTGTCAGGTTACTGAGGTGTCCTGGCATCCACGTTACAATGACGCCCATGATAGCAGGACAGGCTGCCCACTCCCCATTTTCGTAACAGCCGGCCACCCTCCCCCATTGCTCTGACTATGGCGCTTCCTCCCCCCTCAGCACTCCCAGTACTTCCAGCTTTCCCGGGCCCCAATGCCCCTCCACCCCTGACGTCCCCAGAACCTCCCGCTTCCCATAACCTCAATACCCCTCCCCCCAGGCATCCCAGGGACTTCCAACTTCCCTTGGCCACAATACCTCCGACAACCAAGCGGCGCCACCAAAATTGCGACACTCAGGAAGATGTCAAGTTCTCAGAATATGATTTTTTTTTTGCATCTAGGGTTTTTTTTCTCTCGTTTATTTTCTTTTCTTGGAGTTTTGTTTGTGAGTTGCGTGCGGTTTGAGTGCATGTTATTTACTTCTTTGCTAGCAAATTGTTATGCTACCATCAGTAAATTGGCCAGATTGCATTACATTCTCCTGTGTTCAACTGTGTCAATAAGGCGTTCGGAGCTGAGGTTTGGAGTTCTAATCTATTTTAATTGTGGCAGTTGTCTCACTCGAATTATCGTCACTCACCAATATCCGTTGTGGCTAGATTTTGCGCTTAGAGTTCTATACTATGAACCTTACCATTTCATCAACCATATTCATAGTAGAGCCCACCAAATCATGACTTTTTAGAATTCCTGCGTCGATAAGATGATGGGAGCTGATGGTTGAAATTCTAATCCATTTCAAGTGTGGTGGGTGCCTTACTAGAATTAGTGTCACTAACCAACACCAATTGGGGCTAGATTTTGCGCTTAGCCTCCTATACTAGGGACGCTACCATTTCGTCAATCATATTCACCACACAGTTTACGAAACTATGACTTCCGAGAATGCCTGGACAGTGAACATAATGCTATACAGGAGGAAAACCCTTATTTGCAGGCAAAACCTTTCTTTCAATACCAAGTAATCGTTTGTGATTCTACCAACCCCCTAAGTCATAGCGTATAAGACCTGGTGTATCTCATTGAAGACACGAATACTATCATATACAAATTCCACATCTTGTCGACAGACAAGATATACTCTATTTTGCTACGTTCTAATTCCTATCTTTCCTAACATTCACCAACATTCCGCTAGAACCTCTAGTGTAGCCAACTACATGCTAATTCACACAATCAGCCAACACCTTGTGTAGAAAACTTGAACAGGCGCAAATGCAACACCATAACTGATGCTATGGCATCTGACAGATCAAGGCTGCCAGCACAACCAAACAGATCCAGCAGCTCTACAAGTACATTGTCAAATCAACCGTCACCACATCCGAACCCTTCATCTCCAGACTTAACACAGGCACTTAGATGACCCCGAAGCATCTCTGGAGAAGTACAATACAACAGACCGCGGAGCATACCGAACCTAGCATTGAACAAGACACACAAGTGGACACGGAAACCGTTCACCTATGCAACATTAGCAGCGATAAGTACCAAGACTCACAAAGATCTGATAAAACCGAGATGGACACTGAGCCTGACGAACAGCTCAACGCTAATCCTGATAGCACTGTATCAGGACCGCATCGATGTTCACAAACAGAACATAGACCAAGAAATAATCGCATGGCAACCTTGCGAATTTCAACCACATCTGGATCACAGGAAATGGCTATAGTCAGAGAGGTACCAAGTACCCAGCAACGGATAATTCAGAGCGGACCGTACAATCCACCGATGTTCTCATCATCCAGTGTAGCATGATATTCGTCCTTGCTGGCCACTCACAATACCTTTGTATCACGTGTCAGAAGCTCAAGTCCAGTCAGCAAACCGACTACACCAGAGCATCAACACATCTGGCCTGATATTATCTTACAGCAGAATACAGCATTAGGGGTAGAGGCAGCTATTGTATCGCAGGCAGAGGGAGGATGTTAATTCTCCGGTACACCCTTTTTGTCAACCCGCTACTGGATGTGGTTGCTTTGGCTTCCGAGGTACACCATGTTTGGCTTCAAGCGCTCATGGAGATTTCTGATGCAGGACAAATTGAGCTCTCGGAGGAAAGCATAAAAGTATTAAGTGGACATAACGACAAGTGACCGCAGCTGTTGTACTAACGGGAAAAGATACGCAGTTGACACTCTGGGGTGAGGTACCAGTTTGTTCACCACCTGAAGCTTGAGATAGTAAAACTATACAATCTCCCTGAAGGTAACCCCACTGCCCTATTGTGCAGGGTGGACTACCTCCTGGAAGACGATAGATTTATGTGTGCCCAGCGGGAATATGGGGTTGGCACCCAGTTGATGAAGCGAGCCTTCTGGCAATGACTAACGATGATTGAGCTCTGTGCAAGAATTAACATTGCGATGCTTTGCGCCCCAAATTGCCTCGGCTATATGGGGAAAGTACTTCAAGGGCAGCCGAATGCATGTGATTTCTAAACACAATTTTCTTGTACGCATCAATGGCATGATAATCCGCTTAACGTGTGCGATACTGCACCATACCTTACGGGCATGGCAAAAGTGGAGTATATAATGATCTGGGCAACTTCAAGCCTGAGGCAGTTGGAGGTGAATCTCATAACTAACCCAGTATATTTGCGACCAAGAAGACTGACTTGACGGCAGACCTTCTTGCCTGGCGGAGAGTGACATGGACTGATTGCCCGGTTGAGATGCAGCAGATGATCCTCGAGAAGACTCAGTGGACCATCAAGTTAAAGGTGGAAAAGGTCTATAGCAATGTAGCAGATTGTCATCAGGGCTTTACAGACAATCAGGTAGCTGTAGCTGCAGAGCTACAGGGTCAGACATCTAGTCAGACCTCGGGGCAGCAGACCCTACGCAGTGGGACTCCTAGCGGGCTGCATGTTGGGACCCTTGTTGGGGGCCGCAACGGCCAAAACAATTCCCAGGAGACTGACTTGTCGTTAGATTTCCCACCGGCCTCCGATGCGCCCGTACTCTGGTTCCTTGATTCTGACCCCCTGAGTCCGAACAGCTTACACAAGGTTACTGGAGAACGCGCAGAAGACAATGCCATGCTATCAGGGCACCTCAGGCACACCTTTGGGAATTTGGACTCAGGTGATGTGGGTACTTATGCAGGTGTTTGTGATGGTAATGAGGGAGATAATAGAGATGTAGAGTAGCAAAAATTGCTTGAATTTGTTTGTCTGTTATGTGAAGTGTCATGATGTAGTTAATAGGCACAATATGATGGCGCAAGAGAGAGTTGGTGGATACCACAGGGGTATGAGGATGTGCAGAAAATGATGAACACCTTTAGAACGAAATTCAGGAGAATCGGTAAAGTAGGTGGCCATAGAGACTATGGGGACAAAGTCACAAATCATTCACAGGGGTCAGATGGTACCTGGATGTAACGACCCTGCTGGATCTTATAGTAGACTTAGTCTTATCCCATACCGGAGCATGGAAGAGTTACAGTTAGACTAGTCTGGAAACGCTACCAAGGGTTACCGTGTGGGCTAAGCAAATAGTAATGCTTAGACTGCAAGCTAGAAAGTTATACCAGGTAGGTGGGAAAAGCCTACGCTCTGAGTTCGGAATGTCGCTGAGAGCTCCAGCCAGTTACTCTACCTTAAGAAACATCGTTACCCTACCTTGGTAAGAGGGTTACCCTACTTTTGGACAGTAGTTACCCTACCTTGAGCGTAAAAGGTTACGCAAAGTCCTGGGGAAAGTCATAGGAATGTTTGTTATGCAAGATTAAATAGAAGGTGCGAATATGGGCTCAATTGTGTAATCCGTTGTTGAGCTATGAATCGGAGAAAATCTCCCCTTGAGTGAACATTGGAAAATCTGAGTCCAACACCCCTCTTTGGCCCCGATGTACAGACAATGCGTCATGGGCCAACAGAAGGGTAGTTGCTGGTTTACTAGTAAAAGCCTATGATTGAAAACTGCGGCGTAAAACTGTATACGTTGTCGCCATCCAGTTGAATGGAAGCTGTTCACAATATACATGATGGGGCATGGGGCGATCAAATAGTTACATGAAAGATTATTCTTGAGTGCATACGCCACTGATACTTATAAGCCTACCAAGGTAGGTATGTATGGTATACTGGAAGCCGGGAAGGCCTCTGGATAAGTGGTAGACCTTCAACTCCCGTATGTTCCTGAAAGACGGTAAGATGTCTGGAGGTTGTTAGCAAACTCTAGATCATAGTAGTCTTGTCTTGGTAGGCATACTTAACGTCAATGGCTCCTGGTAGTGCCCATATAAGCCAATAGTACAAGTACATCATCACGGGAGTCCATAGACCAAGCGATCGTGTCGAAGACCGTAGAAGATGATAGACTTGCAGAATGTAGTAATACCATTGAGTGGGAGTCTACAGGACTTGAATAGACGAATACGTATGGGAAAGTGAGTTCGATATTAGGCTAGCTTATCTGTAACCTGTTAGTTCGCCACTAACAGGACAACGATATGAAGAGCCCCCCCCTGCAGCTGAATGCATGTATGAGGATGCTGCATGAACACTTCACGCCAGATAATGAACTAGCAGAGCCAGCTGACATTCAGTCGAATGTTAGCCCGAGACCCAAAGGAGATGGGCATGCTCGCGATGGTGGTGAGCTTAGAAGTGATGGAGAGGAGCTGGCAATATAATTCTACTTATGTATATGCGAGGCCTCTTCTCCTAAGATGATCAACTATGCTCTCGAGAACTTATTGAGTAAAGCTGCAGCTTAACGATATTAAGTTTCACCATTAAGGTTTTCTCTCTTACATATTTGTTCTTCATTTTGCATACGAAGAAAGCTTCAGTACAGCCGCATTCTTGTGATCTATCTTCCCACAGGAAGCTCCCGTTACACTGGATGCTGTTGTAATCTTGCTTAGGGGCAGGTATCGGGAAACATAAACATTCAGATACTATCAGAACGTATCATGAATAGATCAAAAAACTTGGGGTGCAAAGAACATGATAGGGGAAATGTCAGAGCATAGAAGGCAGAAGAGAGTTTAAAAGAAAAGGAGGTGTCACGGCAGAGGTAGCTTGGACAGTGAGAGTACTGGTCCGACGTCAGGGTGAACGGTGCCTGGGTGATATGATCAGATGTCATCCAGATATAGCGTAAATATGTTTGACATTGTCAAGACGCCAAAGCCCAGCACCAGACAATCTTCTGGTGTGGGATTGGTGTACCAAGGGCTGTCAGGATGCTCACAACGCAAGGGGTCAGATTTATTTAATTTTATGAACAGTACAATCTTAATAGACTATATAGAGTATATGGTCACGATACTAAAAGTGTATTGCAGGCACATTAAGCGAGGAGGTATTTTGGTATGAAGGAAGATTGGTAGAGATTCTTGTCCTTAATTTTCCTAAGTGAGGTGGGTAGTAGCTCCTATATATACAGGCCCCCATCCTCCGCATACACTCCATGTATCTTAAGAAATAATAGGGAAAACATAGAAAGAAACATAAGTGCGACTGTGTTTGACCCTGAGAATCTGCCAAGGAAATCCCAAATAATATGCTTTAATCTAAAGGCGTGTGAGGGATATAACCGTAAGACTGAAGAAATAATTGCCAGTTAGAAGAACCGGAAAGCATGCATAAAGACGGAGAAATATCCCGAAATCCATAAAGAAAACACATGTGATATTTCTGATCATTATCATGAATTATTCAATGAAATATATGTCATATATGTCCTAGCTGTAGTAATGTTTTCTGGGTATAGGTAAAGCCGTAACACTAACCAAGTATGAGAATACACGATATTATCAAAGAAAAATAAACATACGAAACGAATCAAAAATTTCAACATGTGTCCAGGTAGAGTTCAGATGAAGGGCACTGAATGACGCAAATCAGGGTGATTAATGTTCTGAGCACGAAGGTAAATTTTCACTGATGTAGAGGTGAGGGGGAGGAGGGATTGTCTCATCTCCCTTTCGGTGAAAAGAGGGAATGTGAAGAAACCAAGGGGATTGCTTCATGAGGCATTCCTTGAGAAGGTTCCTGATATGGTCCTGGTGTCAGTAACAGCAGGGGATGAGAATTGAACCCTTCTGTGGAGTTCCTGGGAGATTGGGGCATACTCATTGTTTCCCAGTCCAGTGAGGTCTCTGTTTTAGCTGTTTTCAAGGGTCATGGCAATATCCTGAGACCCCTTGGTATCTGTAACAGGGAAGGTGAAGGATTGATCCATTTTGTCCATTTCGTCTGCTTCAGAGAAGGGAGAAACATAGCCCTCATGGTCCTGCGGCTGGTCTGGGGTTGGTTGGTAAGAGGAGGCCATGGCTGCTAAGTGGGCAAGGGCCTCCGCATCTACAGCATTGACTTTTTCATTTCTAAAGACTCTTTGGAGGGACCTGTGAAAGCTGGGAAGGGGTTATGCGATGGGTTGGTTGGTGCTTGTGTAGTTGTTCATCTGAATAAAGCATGTTTCGAGGTACCCTAGGTCCTTGCGGGCTTCCCAGAATGGGCTGCCAGGGAGCACGATTCTCTTGCCCACATTCATGGCCTTGTTAGGACAGTTCTGGTTGTGGGTAATGACCGAGAACATTGGGAGACAAGATTGTTGAGAGACACCAAGGGGGGATCCTAAGGGTAGGAGGGGGGAAACATCTCTGGAGCTCTTGGTTGAGCTCCTGGAGGGTCCCAAAGGAGACGGGACATGAGGAAAGTAGAAATTTGGTGAGGGAGAAGATATGATTTGAGCTTAGGATGGTCTTATGGCCAGCATCCTATTCTCCTGAAAGGAATGAAGCCTTTGAATGAAGAGCTTTGATTGGCTCACCGACCCAAAGGTAGGTATTTTGAAAGAAGGGGTGGAGTTGAGTCCTGCGTGAAAACTCTGACAATACTGAAGGGGTGGCTGTGTTGGCATTGCCAAGGGGGAAAAAAGTAGTGCACAGCTGAAAAAGTGCAGAAATAAAGTGTAGGTTTCAACAGACTATACCAGATATCATGGATTTTTCCCGTACTTAGTACAAATAAACTGCGGATTTAACAAAAAAAAAATATATACAAACCTGAGCTTTGAGATTCCTTGCTCACATAAATGATAGCAAACACCTCAATACAGAGCCAAAAATCCCTTTTGTAAAGCATAGCCAGTATCAATGAGAAAGTACTTTCCATTGTATTTGGAGTCCATTTTGTAGTGCCCACCGGAGGACTTATCCATCATGGGCGGAGCCATCCCACCCAGGAATTATACAAGCAAGAAAAAGATCAAATGTACAAATCACAAGTACATTTTGACTGATTTCTTTCCAATTCCTAAACCTCAGAATATCATTGCTGCTGACTTGGGCTAAAATATGAGTACTATCAGCTGCTCACAATATATACTTAAAATAAGGCTGAAGAATTTCTTTTTTTTCTTCAGATCACTTGTGGAAATTCATCAGAGTTTGGAAGCATAATATTATTTTTAGACAATTCTACCAAACCATTAAGAATAGTATTGAAAACTCTGTAATAATGATATTATTATTTATTAAATATTATGTACATATACTTTATTAGTGTTCGTTACGAGGCCTGTTTCCGGCAAACAGGGCGCCAAGAGCAGGTTATTAACTGCAGATTAAAAAAAGAATCGTCCAAATCAGACCAAAACTGAATGAGATACCGCTCTTTGAAGATAGACAACTTCAAATCCATCTAGCTCCATCAGTTTTGGTCTGATTTGGATGATTTTTTTTCCCAGGTAATTATAATAATTCCATCAAGATCTTTTTAGTATCTTGCAGACTAGCATGCACAACCATTCAGTCCTTTAGATCAAAAAAGACTCCCCCAGACATCTGGAGGACTTCATAAATTCGGCGCTTGTTCATGGTAAGTAACTCAATGACATACTCCTTGCCACTTAAGAGTGAGGTATGACAGGGTATTTTATCAAATTATGAACTTGCATAAATACTGACTACTAGGCTGATATTGCAGAGCATTGCTGGCACAAATAGAGATGGAGTTTGATAGATAATGGAATTGGGCATCATGGGTATAGTTCTGCATGTACTTCTTTCTAGAATTTGACGATACACTTCATGTTTATAAATGTATTGGTGTGGTTGGGCTAGGAGTTCTTTTTATTTTACAATTTTGTAAAAAATACAGGTCTGACCTGTTTTTTGGATACCTTCGTTTTGAGCTCATTATTGCAACTTGGCTACTCTGTTTCACCATCAGCCAGACTTGCCACTTCAGTCCAAAATCAAGTTTTGTGGTAAAACCTCTAAAATCGGGACCAAAATAGAGGTTTGAAGTGGCAACCAGACGCGCCCTTAATTGGCGCCCGAGTATGATGGCTTGCAATTCATGAGGACATCTCCTACCGGTCCCGTAGACTACGAGTATCTATGATAAGATTCCATCCCCCGAGCACCAAACGCCCTAGACTACTCGAGCACTCGAGAACTGTGCTCGAGTATCGACTTCGAGTTCTCCCCTTTGAGTAAGATTGGTGCAGCACGATAATCCTTATCCTAGGACAATTTATTTCCGCGGGTTCAGTCTCCGCGGGGCTCCGGGGCCAGTCTCATATCATACCTCGCCAATCATTCAGGATGGGGACAAGGGCAAACAACCCTTTCAAGCACCCTTATGCCCTATCCTTCGGTCTGTTCCCTGATTTCGCGCACTTCAAAATTTAATACTCGAGTAATATGGGTACGAGCACGATACGATAGTCTATGAGGAGGTTTTACTATGTACCAAAATCCAATAATTCAATGATAAATACAATCACGAAAGCCCACCAACCCTGGCTGTGATCTGGCCAATAAATTTAATTCTATGAAGAGCGTCTGTCACGATATTGAGGGATTTTTATGCTGTTATGCTGCTATCCTTTCCACCGCACGGATTAGCAGTGGCGTTCAAGTGCTTAAAAAAAACATAATTATGATATTCGTAAAATCTCATTGAACCCACTGTTTCAGTCAGTCCTGTAATCCCCGGATCCGGAGACAAAAGTTCCTAAGAAGGATTAGAGCTTTCCTGGCACAGTATAAGATCGATCCTCAGGAGGCGTTGGATCTCATTAACTGGTATGATACTGGTATGATATTCGGAATTCTATCATCAGCCCCGTCGAACTATTATAAACCTATCCTAAACTAACGGGCTGATTCCCGCTAAGAAACGATATTATGAGAGGTCGGATCCAGACCCCGGAAGAGCCTCATGTCGCAATTTCCTCACCCCTCCAATCGACCGATTGAACCCCACGCCTTACCAAACCCCAATATTTTCATTATCGTTCTATTCCCGTGCCGCGAACTTTCTCCGCCGACAGAATCCGTATAAAAGACCGCTTATATCACTTGACAAGATGCCCTGTAAACGTCCAGAATCTAAGAGTTCACAACCTAGAATGCCGGGATTAATTACTTCTCCTGGTCTTTTGACCTCATTTGACTGCTCAGGGCAGGTTCACTTAATCGTCGGATCGAACCCTCTCGCTGGGGCACGCTGCGCCAAGAGTCTGGAAGTCGGGGCGAAGGTTAAACTCATTGCGCCCGACTCCGAAGCTTTACATTACGGGCTGCGGCAACGGATTGAAACTGGAGAGGTTCTATGGATTCAACGGGAGTTCCGACCGGAAGACTTGACAACTTTGGGGAGGGTGGAGGTTGATCGGGTTGTTGACTTGGTATTTGTTACCTTACCAGTCGAGTGTGCACAATGTATGCTGTCCTGTACTCGGGAGCAAGAGCGAATAATATCTAACAAGATATGGATAGGCACCCTCATATCCAATCAATGCCGGCGACTCCGAATCCCCGTTAACGTCACTGACGCCCCACACCTCTGCAGCTTCTCACTGCTATCGACCTATTCCGACGGGCCCCTACAGATCGGAGTAACCACCTCCGGCAATGGGTGCAAACTCTCTAATAGGATTAAGAGGGAAATCGCAAATACACTTCCACAAGGTATGGGCACAGCTTGCACCCGTCTGGGCAAGCTCAGGCGAAGACTGTGGGAAGAGGGCCATGGGGAAACGGACATTTTCGACGAAGATATAGATGGCGCGGACCAGAAGAGCAACTTCAACGCATTGGTTCTGCCGGAAGACGCAGACGCAGCGAAAACTCGGCGGATACGCTGGCTCTCTCAGATTTGCGAGTACTGGCCATTAGAAAAGCTGGCTGGGCTCACAGATGACGACATCGGGCCTATACTAGAATCATACATCAACGCTAATAATTTCAGCGACGCCCCTCAACCGCCAGGCTCCCTGCCGCACAGGGGCAGAATAAAACTTGTCGGCTCCGGCCCCGGTCATCCAGACCTCCTAACAAGCGCCTCCGTGAACGCCATATCTTCCGCCGACCTAGTCCTAGCTGACAAACTCGTCCCCCAGCCCGTCCTTGCCCTAGTCCCGCGACGCGCAGTAGTCCATATAGCCCGTAAGTTCCCCGGCAACGCCGACAAAGCTCAAGAAGAGCTCCTAAAGCTCGGCCTGGAAGGTCTCCAAAAAGGCTTAAACGTCGTCCGGCTGAAGCAAGGCGATCCATACATCTACGGCCGGGGCGCCGAGGAGTTCGAATTCTTCGAAAGCCATGGGTACACCCCCACTGTTCTCCCGGGAATAACTTCCTCGCTGTCGGCGCCGCTGTTTGCCTGTATACCGCCTACCCATCGCGGGGTCGCGGATCAGGTGCTCATCTGCACAGGAACAGGCCGGAAGGGTACTGCGCCGGAGATGCCGGAGTATGTTAGTACGAGAACGACGGTGTTCCTTATGGCTTTACACAGGCTCGGAGATATGGTGCGCGACTTGAAGAAGAAGGGTTGGCCGATGGAGTTGCCCTGCGCTGTTATCGAGAGGGCAAGTTGCTCGGATCAGAGGATCGCGAGATCCACTCTTGAAAATGTATGTTTTGCGGTTGAGGAAATGGGGTCCCGACCGCCGGGGCTGATTGTTGCAGGGTGGGCGTGTGAGGTTGTGAAAAGGCTAGATGGGAAGATGTGGGTTGTAGAGGAAGAGGGGTTTAGGCTTTAGGTCCTATCTCCCTCTCGTTAAGTTGTGTTTATGATAGATCTTTTTTGTTTATTGGATTTTTGGACTGATTGAATTTCTCCCTGTATATGACGCCCTATGTTAGATTGTATTTCCCAACAGCTTTGCGTCAAATGTATAAGTCACCGTATAGGTAGGCGCTAAAGGGCCGTTTGATGTGACAACTTTGAAGGCGAACCGAAAGAGACTCAACCTTAACCGCTTCAGCCCCTCGGAATTTCTTATTTAACATAAAGCGGGTTAGCCTCCCTCACCGCATTCCTCACAAGCGAGTGAGAACCAATGTCCCAACGATACTGGCGGGAACTAAACACTCGTCTTGCCTCCCTCTCCTCCCTTTCCCTCGCACAATCGTGGATACTTTGTGCTCCGGGGGAAGGGGACACACTGCCAACCCGCCCATCTTCGTGCACGATTCGCACTTCCTTCAAAGAGGGCACGAAGCCATCAAAAGCTGCTCTCGGTCTCGGAGCAAGGAGGATTCGCCGAGTAAGGACAGGCGACGCTTTCGGCCCAAGCCCCACTAACTGATTGAAGGTGGAGGAGGTGGGATATGGCAACAGGAACAGAGGTATAAATAACATTAATTACATATATTCCTATTAAGAGATATCATAGAATTAGAGTGAGATATATATATTTATACTATCACTTACAGCCCCACTCAACGACGAAACAAGTTAACAATAACGGATGTCACAAGAAGCATGCGAGCGCAGTATCGGTTGGGCTAGGCAGAATAGGAGATATATATGCAGCCCCCAAAAGGGTCACTTCTCTCTCAACAAAGGAAACTCAGACAGGGAAAACACAATCATCGCAAAGATCGACGCCAAACGACAGAGGCCGTGGAAGAACTTATCAAATAGAATATCCGAACCCTGGATACCCGGATACTCGGTTTTCCAATGGGCCCGGTACAGCACCATCTTGTAGCCCCGCTACAACACCGAGCTCCGCAAGCAATGTAATTCTGGAGCGCAAAGCTCATCCCCCTCTACGGAGGCTTTCAGGAAAATCGTGGGTGTGTGCCCTGGTCTGAGGGTGCGACCCGGGGGTATCGGATACAGGCCATGAGGTGAAGTGTAACTAAGTCGGCGCTGTGTTATAAATTTACTTCCTATAACAAAGACTTGCAAATTATGCCCCCTACGGGTGCGCGTGAAGCTATGCATATACACCCTCCTTCTTGTGTTTTCTGTTTTTTCGATACTAGTCGAGGAGAAATTTCATACTCGCAAGCACTCACTTGCAATCTCCACACGTCTACACCGCTTTAAACCACCTCTGTGGCCTCCTCTTCACAAGTTCTCGACCCGATATTCTTCACACTATCAGTAACTCCACACTATTCCCACTCAAAACCAGTGCAAGCAGCATAAGCCCCGAACCACAAGTCAAGGATTCCCAATCCTGCATCCACAATCACCAGCTGACAATAACAGAAACCCACTGTCAAGTACAAAACTTCCTAAAAACCGACCCGCCGCCGGGAATGTTGGGAGGAGAGGCAATCATCGGATGGAAGGTTTTACAAAGTGGCGTGAATCGAAGGGCAGAGAGTCGGTGAATGTAACAAGCACGATATACAGAGCGCAGATTCCCACGCGATAAGAAGGGTAGGAAAAGCAAATAGCAAAGGAAGGAAGGAAGGAAGGGAAGGAAGGGAACAAATGTGAAGGAAAATATCTCAACGCTGGCGTGTTCTAGTGCGGAATAGTCCGCGTATGTCCCACAATCGCCATGCATCCGAATCGAGTGACCATATATGATCACTAACCTGACCAGGCCCAATGAGTTCCCCCATCTAAGATGGATAAGCAAAATCATCAATTCCCATATCCAGACCTAACTCGAATTAATAAATCCTCCATGCCACCCATCTCTCCCCTACTGATCCCCCCCTATCAGCATAGCAACACGGCAAACACTCATAAAAATGGCGGGCCGGCTATCAGGCACGATTTATCAAAATATCTACGCCCACCCTTCTACCCAGACAAAGCCATATTCTCTTATGTGTGAGGATTTACCGTGCATGCCGTCCAAGATATCCAACTCGTCAAATTAGGAAAATAGTCCAGACGGAAGCGCGGTGCGCTGCCTTAAAAGGATGATCCCCCGGTCCGCAAAATTGTATCCCCGAAAAGCTGCGCTGTATCCTTTGGGCTTTCGCCACGCGATCCGAGAGTGATTCGCGTTTACTCTCCGAATCCGGTGGGACCAGCCCCGGGGAGTAGGAGATATCGGGGGTGTCGGTGATCCACCTAGGGTCTCGGGATGGTGACAGGGGTTACATTTCTAAATTGATAAACAGAACCTCTTCACGGGAGCACAGTAAGAGTACTGTACTCGTACAGTGGAGACTGTTTGGGGAAAAATAGATGCCGTGGCAAGTAAGGACCGATTGACTGATCAATTGATTGACCAATTGACCGACTGGGAAAGCAAAAAAAAAAACATGGTGCCTCACTGCTGGGGGTACTGAGGTGTCGGAGCTCCAGACCTTGCACTCTACGGCACCTTTTTTTTTTTTTCAGAAACATGGTGGTAAAATCTAAATGGTGAGGGTGGTTCGATACGGTAGAACATCTCAAGCCTACGCCAGTCAAGATAGGTAACTCAGTAACAGTGGAAGGTTTACTTATCCACATATTAGCCCGACCTCTCGAGTGGCACAGAAACAGAGCAGAACATAAAGTACGGAAGATCCCGCCTGCCTCCCACAGTTGATAACCCAGCGAAGTCGTTATTCAAACATGAACGAGCAACCCCAGCAAGGATTCCACGCAATTACTTGTGTGCCTCTGATCTATACATAAACAGGGGCGCCCACCCCACCTCCCCTTTCCCCCAAATTCCCTTGAACTGGTAACCCCAACACCCATCCCCCAGCATTAAAAACGGGGAGGGAAAATCATAAACACGAAACACATACTCGAGTGATATCCCATGATCACAACTTGACCTCCCCGGTCCCCAAACCCCAAAAATAAAAACAAAACACCGGAACCCAGAGGAGCCGAACAGTTTACACGAACACGTGAAAGTAAATGCGCGCTTGTGGTATTGCGTAGGGTAAAGTAAGGCAAGACAAATGGATAACCTACCGTACAGCGCAGTACGGATGGATGGACGAATCGACGGGAATTTACTACCCTTTAAGGCTATAATAGGGAAAGCACGAGCAAGGCTGGGGGCGGGGAGGGGGGGTTGGGATGTCGTCGATTATGATTGCAGGTATGTGCTACCTCTCGAAATCCATGGTACGGTAGTTACTCGCTTTATTAACCGTGTTGTACTTGTAGCGGAGTGTTCGAGTAGGGTATGGTGGTGGTTGAATGGGATCGGAGGAATTGGGATGGGATGGGATGGGGATGGGATGGAATGGCGCGAGGTGAGGAAAGACAGGAGGCTCAAGAATCAATAACGGGGTATACAGTGCACAAGTATCGTCGGTACCGATAAGTCAGCATTCTACATCTCCTATACATCCAATTTTCCCGTATGGTAAAGTTAGCCCATGACACCCGAGTACGAGTACTGGTACTGTACTGTACTGTACCCGTATGGTACAGCACAGCAGGTGGATAAAAAAGTAAAATGTTGGTGATTTTGCCGTTCCTCGTCAAAATTGGGCAAAAAGCTTACGGTACTCTTTCGATTGATGGATAAACCAGAATTTGATATCACTGTGACATTGTTGTGTATTATATTACCCCTCGACCAATTTGAAGCATACTTGTACCATCACCAACCGAGAACCGAGCTTGTAGCCTTGTACCGGTATGACACTGTACTGTACAGTACCATCGCTTAAAAATCATCAGCATTATCAATTTACTAAGATAATTGCCCCGGTAACGCCTCACAACAATATCCCAACCGTTGACCTGTCTCTCTGCGCACACGCGGAGGATAATCTCTGCGTGCATATGTACCCACGGTACTTGGATAGCTTTTGGAAAAATTTCAGCCTATGCTAAGTGTAGGAGTGTCGGTAGAGGCCTGATTGAAAACCCCTCAAAACGACGGATTTCGGTGCATGATACAAGTAAATGTGCCCAGTCACCAAGACTTTTTTGCTCGCAAAGTTACTCGCGCTAGGTGGTGATTCCAATACAAAGGGTCCAACCTCAACTCTGCTGCGGCAGTAGGATATTCCAAATACCAGTTGTCCTTGAACATCTCCAATCCGAGACACCACTTCGCTCCTCCACTCCCCAAGCGCGGTGCGTGCAACAAGTAAACGTTGGATGAACTTCTAATATCTTAATTTTGCCTCCCCCACATCTCTTTTATTTTTGCCATTCACTTATGATACCCTTACTATTATTATTACTGTCATTGCGGAGAAGAAAAAAACGTGGACTAGGATCGGGGGCGTTGGCTGACTGTACTCGTAGGGAAGCTGCTTGCTTGCTTTGGAGGGGGAGCACGAGTGCGTAGAGAACGGCGTGTGCAATAGCGGGGTCCTTATTACTGTATGGATACGTATCATGGACTACATACGAGTATAATACATACATGGTGAACAAGGCTGCAGTCTGCAGAGGGTTTTTTTTTTTTTGACGAAAAAAAAAGAGGGGAGAAATACTCGTACTGTACAGGCAGGACCAGACTAGGCTTGTTTTGTAAAACAGCGTAGCCGACGGACATGGCCCAAGGTGAGGCGAGATGGCTTGCTGTGTCGGGTGTGTTGTACAAGTAGGGTAGTAAAAAGTACTGGAATGTACTCGTACAAGTATCGATCTTGATCCCGTACATGGCATTTTTTTTCTTTTTTTTTCTTTTCTTTCTTTTCTTCCTTCTCTACTCGTGCTTCTTGCCGATAGTCGAGCATCTTAGACCGTCACCCCGCGCTTTAAGTAGTGCGCAGCACAGTAGGAAGAACTGCATTATCGTATGCTGTGAAGACCGAGTAGACGAAGACTAGACCAAGTTCAGTACCGTACTCTGCGTTATGGCATGATGAAGGGGTTTCTTCTTTCCCGCGCACCACGATCGATACCTTTCTGCCATTCTTCCCTGGCTCCGTTTAGCTGTGGAGTCGTACCTGCTACTCGAGTACCGTACGCTTTGGAGAGTCAGTGCGGATGCCCAAGCACTGTGCAGTTACAGTATCAATATCTTACAGTTAGACAACGTGCTGTGCCGGTCGGTCGCCCGTGCTATGCTTTGCTGTGCCTTAGGCTGCGATAGGTTGCTGAAGAGGGATATCGAGGTCCTAAGTCCACCGAGACTGATTAGAGAACTTAGGACATGCACTGCGCCGGCCTAGAGGTGATATAAGTGTGGTGTCCAATTGGAAATTATTTCCACACAACAAGTGTGGAGCCGTACTGTACATACAACACGGCAAGAGTACCGTGCGGTATTCGTACTCGTCTCGTCGTAGTCTAGTCCAGTTGAATTGCTGTATCACCAGCTGGATTGAAGACTTTCGGTCGAAGTAACTTCGGATCATCGTTATACGATATACTCGAGCGCCGTGCTCTATCATACCCATACCCCCATCCATACCATTACTACGCGCGCAGTATGATAGTTTGATTTCAACCACTCCACACAATACAGCAACTTCACCTCATTTCCTCCCCCCACTCGGCCCGTGTCCCCTCCGTCCCTCCGTCCCTCCCTTCTCCCCGGCGGGCCAGGATTCTCCTCTAGTGGCCCGGGTGTGAAACAAATGGCGTAAGCATTCCACCTTACCGGTGGGTAACAACAAGGGCAGGGCAGGGGGCAAGGTCCATCTCACTCTCCAACCTGGTGGCACTCGAATGCGAGGGTATTGCCAATATTAATAATACTACGATAAAAGAAATCATTTTCAGGGACCACCGTCCGTAACCCTTACACTCCCCAGAACACCGGGTCGGTGGCGAACCGAACATGCCGTAGCCAGTGTTTGCGCTTTTTATTTCTTTTATTTTTATTTTTATTTTTCCTCGGGTGTTGATGTTTCGCATGGCTCCTTTTTTGCGGTACCCGGTATCGTGTGTTCGGTAATACAAGTACTAGTACGGTAGGAGAGGTCGGAGTCGGCTGTCGCGTTCAGAGGATGGGAAGAGGATCGCCCTTTTTTTCTCCCCCCTTAATCCGTTGATGAATGGTTCTCGAGATGGGATGAGTGATTATGGGGAGGAAGAACAGGTGCTCCGTTATCTGTATTTTTATTTATTGATTACCGGTAACTCATCGCATTTCACTGAAGTAAGAGGGAGGCGAAGGAGGTTGGAAAAAGCTGCAGGTTGAAGGAAGGAAGGAAATATGTGACACTTCTTTTCTCAGGTTTCGTGCTGGCCGCAAGGGTCCCCCACACGTCGGGGCTGTCATGTTAACGGCTAGGCTGGTTCCTCAAGCTTACATTCTATTATCGTTAGTCTACTTGGTTTGCCCGTCGATCGAAGAGTAGTGATAACCGAGCTAGAGAGAAATGAGAAATAAAGGTACAGTAGGTGATACCAAGCGCGTCTCGAACACGAGGGGAAGTGAAGGGGGGAGGATGAGGGAGCAAACAAGCAAACTCTTTCCCCCAAGAGTTATTGCATTTAATATGGCAAACTAACATGTTTTCAGTTGGGCATCGCAAACCGCACCTTATGGTGGCTGCTTTTTGACCTCCACTCACCTACCAGTACGAGTACAGTACTGTACTGTACAGTACTCGAGTATTCTTTCCCACAGCAGCTATCGCAAAGTGGAGCATGCAGGACATCCAGTTTACCAGCCATCCTGCACTCATACCCGAGTAGGCCAGCCGGCCCGCCGGTTAGCTAACAGCAAACGAACCAGTTACGATTGCAAAGCCTTGTCTCTGTCCAACCAAAAAGAAGACAAGACAGAAACCCTTAAAAAAGCAATTCACAACGTGATCTCAATTCAACTTCAAACCCGAAACAAAGTACTTGTGTGCCCGAGTGGAGTGCTCGTGCATAATATTATTGTCATAATATTATTTGCATTTTTTGAATCCTGCCCTCGGGTACTTATGGCCTGGGGCGAGAACTGTAACGAGTACTAGTACCGTATAATCGGGAAGAGCCAGAATACGCTGGCATGGGTAAGAAGGTGTGGCAAACGGCTGCCACCTTTAGAGGAAATAGAACCGCCAAAAGAGGCGAGGTTCTGGGTTTTTCCCAGTGATTATGTGAAATATTATTACCCCTTGAAGCAATTTGTCTTCCGGCTGTGCCTTCTGACCCTTGCTAGCGTGTTCTGGGTCTTCTCAATTTGTACGGTACAGCCAAGCACCACAACCGCGAGGAGTGCGAAACACCTCTCATTTTCTCTTTAGCAACAAGCCCCACCGGGCCGTGCCGTGGGCAAGATCTCGTAGATTTAGGGTCTTGATTTGGTGTGCCCTAGAGCCATTTTCATTCAATTCACAAATCCTTTCCCCTCCCCTTCGGTTGGGACCTCTAGCAAGTTATGATATGATACGAAAACAATATGATACTTGCCAGCGCAGGTGGAAAGAAAAAAACACTTGCCCGGGAGGTTTCGAAGGATTGGGATTGTGATCTGCACTGCCGTTGCTATGAAAAGGCTCCCTTTTTCGCTCTCGCGTCTGTCAAATACTGGTAGACTGGAGATTGCGGAGTTTCCTGATTTGGAGGGACCGAGGTCCCTTTCCCTCGGGTTTTCTCTCTGTTTGCGCCCGCCCATTTGAGCCGAGTGTTGCTGGAAGCAAGGGTCAATATCATAGAACTCTACAAGGCAAGGGAAGACATGAGGGTTTTGGGAAGGGAACGGAGGGTGCAATCTAGAGACCGTGGTGTCCGTCTGCTTTCGCTTCAGTGAATCGAGAGTTCATGGGGGTCTTTGCATTCTCAGCTCTTTTCCCACCATAGAATTGTGATACGGTACTCATCTCCAGATCCTTCGCATCTGTTGACTTGGTCTAACGGTGTTGCAAGTGCGAATGCAGGCATGGGTGCCGTAGGAGCAGTCTTCTCTATTGCATGCGATATCCTTGCGATATTGTGCTTGCATGATTCCGCACTACAAAGCCCTTCAGAAAACTGTGGGGTAACGAGAGAAAGTAGAAGGAAAGCGTGAGGTAAGGGAAAACCTCCTGTAGGCCAGTAGCTAGCGTAGTTTTATGCTGTGCTGTCATCTGAATCAACGAAGGGGCGGGATGTAAGTTCGGAAGGGGAAAAAAGAGAGGAAAGCAGCTGCATCTTCGATTCGCGCTTTTTGGAAGGCCAACGGGGAAAGCCATAGTGAGTAGGATGTGATGTCCTTTCACTATCCCACCTAGCTCCATATGTCTTCCCAGAAAATTATGATCGTCTCCAGAAGGAGGTACAGGTGTTGAGGATAAAGGTGATGGGGGAGGATGAAAGAGGTGGAGGATCGTCTACAGCCTGTACCACGGGAGGTTTCTTTCATACCATTCTCTTAGACGAGTTGGTGCGGTGCTGTTCTCATCCAACAGCCTAGCAGCGTGCTTGAATTGAAGTTGGATACTCCATACTCGAGTACTCGGTCATCTATAAGGTCTCCGGGACCCTGGTATTGATTGATACCTTTCTTGGCGCCGAGGCGTTTCTGAATACTCCAATACTGGCCAAGTACCGTATGGGAATTGTCACCTCGGGTGTCCAACTTCAACTCGGTCGCGCGGGTACTCACGCAATCAGACTTCGGAGTCAATGGGATCGAGGGGGAGCTGCTTTGGGGTGGCTCTATAGAGATCGTTTACTTGGTCGTCGATGGGGAGTATTCATGGAGTATCGCTCAGGGGAAAGTCGATTCTCGACTCTCAGTGCTGCATTATGGACCAATGACTCGCCAGCTCGAGCGCCCCAGATAAAACCCCCGCTTCAATAAAACACATAGTGGAGAACACTCTGCAGCGAATTCGAGAAGGATTTTTGGATTGTGATTCTCCTGTCCCCGTATAGATTCAACCAATCGTGATAAAAAGTGCTCTACCTGTTAGGGGAATATAACAATGCGTGATATATATTAAGCTGGAATTTTAAGCACTGCACTTTATCCCCCCAGAGACCGCCAATTACGCTGTACTATACCGCCTTAAGTAAAATATGTATCCACGAGTACTCGTAGGGCGTCTTCCCGACTCCTTGGTTGAGGAAGGTCTCTACATGACTGACTGACCACCTTTCTCCATTCCTGCTGGCTCGCGCCAAACAAATTGATTGACATGACCTCGGAGCTCGTGATGGAGGGAGAGATTAGAGCATACGTACCCCTTGCCTGCCTGCCTCTACCCATATCATGGTTTTTATCACTGACGGGAACAGGATGGTACATACTGTACAGTATCGCAACGCTGTCCCTGGCTGACTGCCCGCCTGACTGCCTATCGTACCTTGACGATGCTCTTATTGTAACAGAAAAGTGGGGAATACGTGAGAAGAGGGGATTACAAGATTGATAGAGCAAGAAAGGTCGGGACCATAAGTGCTCGGGTTTCATTCCACCTTCCCCCTACATTTTACTCTATTTATTGTTTATTTACGGTATCATATTATACTTTTTTCGGCCGAATTTTGCTTTTTGGGATCAGTGGGTCTGTCGGGGTTGGGGGATCGGTTCGTTTCGATATGGGGGGTAGTCTAGGCACTCAGACAAGAGCCACCTTCCCTACCCGTTCATCGCGCTTGAGGTCGCTAAGCGTATGTGTGGCGCGGATAGGTTGGAGAGGGTCTCGAAGCCAATGGGGGGGGGGAAACTGAGCAGATATCACATCTTTGCCCCAACTCCCGGTAATAGTCAATATCTAATACTAGTACCTACTCGGGTACCGTAAGTGGCGATGGGATGGTAGTCATGGGCGGTATTTTGCGTGAAAAGGTAGATGATGCGGGAGATCGAGCGGCTATTAGGGAAGGTTGAAAAGTGCGGAGTACCATAGCCATTTCTTTTATTTTCCCTCGCAATACGAGTGAACATCCAAAATGGTTTCGCTAAATTTGGTTGGGATAGCCAATTATGGCCTCTCCACCGCATAACCTACTGAGGAGGGCCAAGCGAGGCACTGTATGAAGAGCCAGTTTCTATATCCTATATACTGCATCGAACTGTGCCCGTACATTGCGCACCTGTGAGATAGTGAAGGGGTGAGGAATCCCTGGCTTGTCTGTCCATTCTTCCCCACCAGCTGTGGTCAAGTTATTTACAGTACTGTACACATCCATGCTCTATTGTCTCCCCTCAATCTGCTCTTCATATTATGATACCTTTCACCCTTCCCTCATCGGGGCCGTCTTGTGAATGGAGCCTTTTACCGTCGCATCGTGGGCTAGGTTAGGTTTACCTTTTTCGCTTCGTGCCTCATACATGTACCGCCTGTAGACTATCATATCATACGTGCGTCGTGCCCGGCCAGCGAGCGAGGTGATGAGAGCCTGGCAAGAAAAAAACGGTCTGTCTCCAGCTCTCTTTCCATCCTTCCCCTACCCGCTGCCCGACTCCACAACTGCCACTCCGCTGCCAATACCAGAATTCGCCGGGGTTCTACTCTAGCACTCGTGCTCTAAAGTTCTTTCTCATCCTGCCCGTTTGCTATCGTCTGTGCCCCTTGACCGTTCGATATTATCTCACTTCCTTCCTTTTCCTTTTCACTTTTACCATTTTCTCCTTTTTACCCGTTTTCTCCTTCGTGCTCCTCCTATCATACCTTTGTTCAAAGTGACAGCCCCCTTCATCCTCCCATCCAATCCATCTTTACCCTATCATTACAGCCCTACTCACCCACACCCAATCATCCTTCCCGCCCGCCCTCACGAGAACTACGAGCCGAACGAACTTGAACGACAAAAGCAGCTTACCGTGCCAAATAGATCCAAAAGAGGTGGTGATATTGATATATGGTTGCATCGCGATTAATCTTTTCCTCCACTACAAGTACTTCAATTTTCCTTGGGCCATTGTTGTCTCTTCCCGTCCTCCTCAATTCCCTGGAACAACCTTTGAATCGGCTGAGAACTTCGGTTTCAACTTTCACTCTTGGGAGTCGTTCTTCCTATACATAATATTATTATATATATTTTTCTTTCTCATATCATAGCAGTTACTTTCCGGCCGCACAAACTTGGTCTACGCATCAGGTTACGGCGGGAATTACTGGAATAGAACCCTTTCAAGAGACAGAGCCAGTCAGTTGAAACTCCTGGTGGTGAAGGAGGGGGCTCTCTCTTGGTGGAGTGAAGGAGCGGGTGTTTTTGATTTTCTTTTTCAAAAAAAACCTTTTCCACTTGTGTGTTTTGTCTCGTTTTTTTTCCTTTTTTTCCTTCTTCGTTCCGGGCGCTACAACTTTTTCGCCTCTTCAACAAAATTTTGCTTTGCTATATCATACTCTAATCTCGTCTCGGCTTGATTCCTTTGTGGGCGTGTGGTGTGTCTCGCTCATCCTCTTCTTCCTCTGTATCCGTCGACTTTCTCTCTCTCCCTCCGGAGCCAGTTGTCTTCTGTCCCGGCCGCTTGGCCCAATTCTCAATCTTTGCACACCGCAGCCGTAAAGCAACCGGCAACTAGCTGCCCATTGTAGGCAAGTATTTCCTCTTCCTTATTTCCTTTCTGTCTCTGCATTTCATCTGCCCTTCATTTCTATCCATTTCTTCCCCCAAACAATCCACCCATCCACCACCACCCCCCTCCCCCTTCTGTGTCTACCCTCGCTCTCCGCTCCGCCCTGCATCACATCTCAACCGCTTTTGCTCTCCGTGGTCTCCGCCATCCTTCCTTTATTCTCATCCAACTCACCCCTTGCTCTTCAATCATCTCCCCATCACCTGCTATTTCTCTCCGTTATTCCATTATTCACCCTTTCTCTCCCCTTTCTTTCGCTCGCGAAGCTCCATCGCACTCGTTTCCTTGTGCCATCATGTCCCTTCTGACTCTTCCCCTATCCTAATCAGACAGAACTCGTTCCTCACTAAACGAGCAACAACCATTCCAGCCGATATCCACCCCATCTACCCAGTATCGAGACGCCAATCGTCAGCCGCCGTCCAATACGCCTCAGTACTTCCATCCATACAACACATAAATGGACAAAGATCTGGTATTCAAAGAACTCCTCACGATCCTGCCCGACTGGTCCACTCGACTTCGAGCCATCTCGGATAAACACACCCAAACACTTGAGGGACACCAAGCCCAATCATCTTCATCCACACAACCGCCCCCACAAAATTCGCGGAAACGCGCTGCATCCGGTCCTGAAAATGATGCCCTCATTTCTCCAACAACACCGATAGCCACGGCTACAACTACGGTTGTGGGACCTCACCCCTTGCGAACAGATTCCCCTGTTGCCGAGAGGAAGTTAGAGTGCTTACCCACTGGAAAGTCGAAAGTGGTAGCTAAGCCGACTGCCGCAAAACAAAAGTTCTCGTCAATAGACGGCCCGCAAATTTACTACGATGGTGAGGCTCAACAGGCATTTTACGACTGCTGGACTACGCTTAATTCTAAGCGGGGATTGCTGAGGAAGGAGATGATGGCTATTAAGAGAAAAAGGGTCATGACATTACCGACACATAACTACGGTTATGATGATGACTCTGAGGAGGAAGGATCTGATAAGGAGTCGGACCAGGGACCTAAGGAGACCGAGGAGGAAAGGCTGAAGAGGGAGGAGGAGGAGCGCAAGAGGGCTGAGGAGGAGCGGTTGAAAGCGGAGCGGGAAAAGAAAGCGGCGGAGGTTCTGGAATACATTGACTCGTGTCTGGACAAGGCGTCGAAAGGGTGTGAAAATGCTGCCTTCTTGTGGTTGAAAGGGGAAATCTGCACGGGTCACATTACGTTCATCAATTCGAGAATGCGGGAGGCGGTGGATCGGATCAACCTCGAGATGGATAAGATGGTGCCCGTCGCGCCTCCTGCTCCTGCCCCCGCCGTCGAGGATGAGGGTATTGGTGCCGAGATGGATATTGACGCTGACGATACACCGACAACCATTGCTCTACCACCTCGGAAGATGGACACTATGATGCATGACTCCAGGTTAGTCGGAATCAGCTAACACCACCCTCTTGGTCTCATACCAAGTATATCTTTTTTTCTCTTTTCTTTTCTGCATCCACCCCCAGCCAATTTTTAAGCATTAAAATTACCGTTCATACTCGCAAGCTGGACCGTACATATTGCCATCCTCTTTCTTTCCAGTCAAGCCACCAATAATGCATTCCCAAAGAGCGCCTCTGATATACCCTTATTTATTACCTCGCTTTGCTTCATACCCTGAATTGGATTTTTGGTTGTCCTCCCATTCTTCCGTTCTTTTGCGCAACATTAAGTTTTTCTGTTAACGCAAATTTTTTTCATCCCCGGGATTTCAATTTCTCGTTTGTTCGTTTTCTTTTGTCTTTACATCGGGATTTGACGAATTCACATGACAAGTTTTTTTTTCTTCCTTTCTTCCTTTTCTTCTTCATTTGTTCCCAACTTTGCTTTGGTTCTTTCTCAATAGGGTTCTCGCTTCGTGTATTCGAGGGGTTGTTTCTCTCGAATTCAAAAAAATTTTCCTGCAGCAAAATTTTTTTAGTCGAACCGATCTAAATCAATTCTATCTTGGAACAAAAGAAAATGAAAAATGAAATGGCATAATTTGTAAAATGTTGTTTTGCTTGATTCAGCTTAATTGGTGGTGAATATGGGAATAGTTGGGGATAATTTTCAAAAGAACAAACTGAACCTTAGCCACTCGTATCCTTATTCTAATCACTTTTTTCTTTCTCTTTTTTCTTGATCATTATTTTTGTTCGCGTCGGATGGATGAAGATGGATGGAATGGAATAGATGGACGGACGGGTCGGGGTTTCTGTTCCGTCTGGTTTAGCACGGTATTGGGGTTTTGATTTTCCCATCTTGCATACATACAGTACCGAGACTCTTCACACTAATTTCCTCTTTCTTCCAATGTTTGCTCCCTTACCGTCATCAAATAGTTTTAATCCAAACGCGATAACAATGGAATGCGTGGAACCAATATCAACGGACATTCTCGCTATTCCTTCATTCACGTGATGGAGCCGATTTACTTTGTGGTCGTGGTTTCTACAGTAATAAATAGCATGTTCCTGCTGTCGTCTATCTGGTCGTCGAAGGGTTCTTCCTCGGTTTAGTTTGAATGGATAGGGTCCCTGATAGTGGGCATTTGACTGTGAGGAGACGAAATGTTCCGGGTATAGATAAGCTTTCGGGAGAAGTGTTCCGGGGAAATGTCTATTGAGGTTTTGTCCGGCGTGGGGGGCAGGTTGAAGGGGGTCATGGTGCGTCACTCGGGTTGTAAAATGGTTGTTTGATTGGAGGGCGTCGCAGTGTGCTTTGTGGTATAAGGGGCTGACGCTCGGCCGTAGGTTGTGTGGTTCGACTTGGATTGCTGGCTAGTGTAAATAAATATACAGACTACTTGTACCATACTGGCTGGTTTGCGGGACAAGGCCGGTAGGATTCCGTGCCCCTTATTACCCCCACTCGGGATATTTTCTAATTTACTGGTACTCGAGTACATTGGTTACCGTATCCAAAGGTTAGTACGAGTATGATACTGTGTTTTGGGGGACGGTTTTTTCCGCACTGGGGCATTATGTTGTGGGAGCATTGAGCATTGTGCTCTGGGTAATTCTAGGGAGGAGGATTTCCCCGCATAGATATATGAAGACTCCCCCCACCCCCTTCTCCGCCCGCTACAGGCTTATCCCTAGGAATTATCGCTGGGGTCAAACAATGAAGATTCAACTGGGGGCTCGGTAATTGTGGGTGATGGATAAGGATAAGTATTTCGCGTTCTCGTCGAAGGAGGTTCTCTTACCCCCTGCTACGGAGCCAATGAATTTTCGGCCAGCTGCAGTCTCCGCAGCGGTGGTGTCGGTGCCGCACAACATAGATTAGGTTGGGCGAGGGTGATCCCCATACAATAGCTGCCAATTGAGGCCCACTCTAATTTACGGGCATCGTACTCTTCACCTCTCTCGTTGTCTTTTACCCATACCTTTCCCCTTGATCCCTATCTATACTTGCTGGGTCGTGCTTTCCAACATCATTTAGCGTCACTCGGCCGGCCGTCTTTTACAGCCTCCACCGCACGCCCTCTTAGGTAGTTGAGATTTTTCCTGGGAGGATGTTGATGTTGCCAGGCACCTGTGGCGTTCCCGGAGTGGGGCTCTCTCTCTCTCTTTTTTTTAAAAAAAAAAAAGATGGGGGGGTATCCGTACTCGTCCCATGAAGAAATATTCTGGAACAGGGATTTGCAAAGTATTCGAGTGCTGTTCTCGAGCATATGGCGAAAAGTCCGTGCGTATCTGAACGGCCATACAAATTCACGACTCGTATTTTCGAGTATTTTTTTCCTGCGACGAGTATGCAGAGATGCAGCACCGATATTTGATACGTTGCTTTGTGAGACTGTGGGGCGGCTCAGATACCCTTTAACGTATTGCTAAGTGAGTTGCAGTGTCAGCATGCTGCATGGCCTCGAACCCTTCCTCACTTGCTTACGCCCTTGGATGCTGTGGAATCTAGGGAAATAGTCGGTGCGATTGGGAAGACACTGCGATAGCTCTGCTCCTCCTTTCCCTCGTATCCCCTTCTTCTCGATAGATTCAATGCGCTTCGCTCCGACCCTCATCACTTGGACCCGAAAACTGTACCCAACACCTTCTGAGAAACGGTTGTTTTTATTCATGCTACTAGATGTGCAAAAATCCCATTGGGTAATGCCCGTTGGGAATCTTAGCTCCGGAGCTTGTGAGTGGAATGATTGATTGGCGGAGGGGTATAAGGGTAGTATGTGGGCACATTTAAGTGTTAAAAACCGTTCTTCTCAACAAAACTCTCCCTGCCAAGTTCAAAATGTGATACTAAGTCTATATGGTGCCGGTCAGCCAAAACCTACCTTCCGCCAGGGGTTCTTGAAAACGCCGGGTATCTAAATTATCAGCGTTCGAGAAAGAAAACATTAGTCTGGTGATTTTGGGGAGAATCCCTTCAAAGCCTCTAATGGCTTCTGTCTTATTGTGATCTTATTACTGAGTTCAAAATTAATGATAGGGGACTTATTCTGTAGGTTATTGATAGAAATTACGTTATTCCTTTCCTATCCGGTAATGTGGCTATGTTGGTCATGTGACACAGCCACATGACCGAGTATTATACTAGTGTATTCTAGCATATTCTTTAGATTTCCTTGGTATGAGGCAGTGCTTGTGTATCGATAAAAGGTATATATAAGGGTAGTTTCTGCCTTCTTGTTAGACATCAACCACAACTTCTATTTTCCTCGCGATTGAAATCGCAACACCACCACCCATCGTGGGCTTTGCCCCCCCCCACTATACCTTCCTGCCTTCGGGCAACCCTCCCCCTCCTCGGGCCTTTGCTCTTTGCTTAGGTTCACACGGTCGCATCTTCTTTGCTGTCGCCTCAGACGGCTGGGATACAGTTTGCGGTACGCGATCTTACGGTCGCTAACCTCGGTTAGCCTCCGGCAGGCTTCAGTCGATTTCGCTCCTCCCCTCCTCCCCCCCCACAGGGAGCTAGGTGACCGCCTAGTTCAGACACACACACGATTCCGATAGTCGCTTCGGTCGAGTCGTTGCTTCCGCCCTCCCTCCTCGGTCCGATCCGCTTGCACCGTACTGCTAGTCAATCCTCTCCTGCCACCATCCTGGGTGGCCACCTCCG